>SNQJ01S0025201.1:28029-51095 GCA_010110895.2 Picea sitchensis
AATCACGACATAAACAACATCTTTATACTAAGGTCATATGTGTACAAATGTTTTCTTTATATAATAACAACATATATACCTAACATAAGTTTAGGGTTAGTGTTTATGGATCTTATTGTTATAAACATGAGTTTCCTCCCTATGTTATATATACCATAACTTATCATTTATCAATATAACAATCAACTTCAAGATTTTATTCATGGATATTTCTTCCTTCATTTAATTGAATTAGTAAGTTCTAGCCAACCATTATGTGTGCAAGTATCCCAACCATTATTTCCATTGTTATATTATTTTCAATTTATGCAAGTGTGATCCCATTTGGGTACTGGGGATGTAACAAGTGGTATCAAAGCTTCAATCAAGCTTTGTTGGTGTTTTTTTGTTAGTTCTTAAAAATAAAAGAGAAGAAAAAGATAATCAATTACTATCATTTCACCGATCAAGGTTGAGTTTCAAGAGCACTTCCATATCTTTATCAATGAAAATAGAGAGACGTTCTAACTACAATTGAAGGGAAAAGGGTATGTGGATTCCATAAACCTAGAATATTATGGAATCCACATACCCTTTTCCATAGAATATACTAACTAGATCCAAAAACCAAAGACATGAAATATGGTACCACACATATAATATATTATCAAGGAAAAAACAAGCTACATGAAATTTGAACATTTGAACAAAAATTTACAGGTTAAATTAGTACATCAATAAAAAAAACTACAAGGTAAATGAGTACATCAATAAAAAAAACATACTAACCTTGCAAGTTCAAAATACAAGCTACGTAGATCGAGAATTGAATTTTTTCAATTGAGGGTGATGGAAAATATAAACAGCTGAAACAAAAGCCACAGACAGTTTCACAACTATAGAAATTGTGTCACAAAGTATCTTAAAGTCACGTATATATAGATCATCTATTCAACTAGCCATTAACACCGACCGATGAGATAGGCAAAATATTCATGGCAATAGCAGCGAACTTGCATGGAAATAGCAATGAAATTTCATGGAAATAGTGACGAAAATCCTGACCAAGTTAAAAAACCTATTCATGGCTATATCGACGAAATTTCATGGAAATATCAATGAAAATCCCGCCCTATTTAAAAAAAACATGAAAATAATGGAAACATGGAAAATTTTCGTGGAATAATCCTCCCATATGTAGTAGTGCTCTAACTTTGAGGAGTTATGTGATGTTCCACATACCAATGGAAATGGAATGACATGTACTATCAATCTAGAATAAGTGTACCTTCAAATATACTAAACTCATACCATTATACATGAAACAACCTTGGGTCCAATACCCAAACCTTTGTGCTACCAAAATTCACTACCAGAGTTTCTCCAAGGGTTGACATCAATATAAAATATCACTTTTCAATGGTTGACATAAATGACAATCAACAATCCATACCAACTTTCCATCAAACTAAGATAATTGTTTGACAATCTCCTCCTTTGGCATTGATGGAAACACCAACATTGATGGAAACACTTAGTCATGATAACATTCATGCTTATACTCCTCATCAATGTTTCTATCTCTCACCATTTTACATAAATGGAAAAGGGTATCTCCCTTTGGGGCTACTCCCCATGACTGAATTGTCCTTGGGGATACCCCCTAACTGAACTCTTCCTGAAATTGATCTCCCAACCTGAACTATCCTCTTTATGGTGCTTCCTCATGTAAATCTAAGACATATAAGATAAGCATTCAAAATCGTTCATTTTGGAGTAGAAATTACTCTGATTCTCTGACAAAGATACTCAAAGACTTCCCGTGGAAGCAGTTTTGTAAAGATGTCTACTACTTGTTTTTTTGTGCCCACATATTCAACTCTGATGTTCATTTCTGCAACCTGTTCCCGTAGAAAGTGATACCTGATTGGAATGTACTTCATCTTGAGTGCATCACTGGGTTTTTTGAGATATTGATGGCACTTGTATTACCATAATAGATTGGAATGGGACCAACATACTCAAACTGTATATCTATCAGATTTTGTTTCATCCATAGAACCTATGTACAACATGTTGTTGCTGCAATATACTATGCCTCGACTGTGGATAAAGATATTGATGATTATTTATTGCTTAGTCATGATACTAAACACTCACCCAAGTAGAAAACTGATCCACTAATGCTTCATCGGTGATCAATGCAACCTTCCCAATCTGCATCTATGTAGATAATAAGTGATAGATTCTTTCCTTTTGGATACCATAATCCAAACTCTTATGTTCCTTCGATATATATGAAAATCCTCTTCACTACCAATACATGTGATTCCTTTGGTGTTGCTTGCAATCATGCCACATGTCCAACTTCCTGCATTACATATAGTCTAGATGTTGTCACATATAGTAGGCTACCAATCATTGACCTGTAAATCCTCTAATCTCTAAACTTTGAATCATCATCTTTTCTCAACTTGCAATTGGTTTGCATGGGCATGATAACTGGTTTGCAATATTCCATTCTGAACCTCTTTAGCATTTATCTGATATACTTGGTTTGAGAAATAAAATTTCCTCTGTTTCTTTGACGTATCTGAAGACCCAGAAAGAATGATAGTTCTCCAGGTAATGACATTTCAAATTCATTTTGCATATCCTTTGCAAATTTTTGGCTTAACTTCCCATTAGTACTTCCAAAAACAATATCATCAACATAAATTTCAATTAATAAAACACTACCTTGAGTTACCTTGATGTATAGGTTGTTATTTATGCTTCATTTCCGTAGTTTGTAGTGTTATAAGTCTAAATTGCATCATACATGTAGACATAGCATCATACCCTATTACTTGCTATTTTTTCCAAGCCATCACTGAGAAACTCTTCTTAAAAACACTATTTTTTAAGATATATGGACACTACACCATTACTTCCCATGTACACATGCTTTTTGCAGCACTACAACTTGCGTACATATGCTTGTTGCACCATTACAGCCTACGTATACCCACACAAGTTGTAAAAATTAAAAAGTTGCAAGGAATTCGTTGAGATTACAGGATATTGGGTAGTTTTCTAACTGTCCCACCGCCTATAGCCCTCCACCCAACCAAATAAGCATCATTTTTTATATATAAAAGGAGGTGTTTGGGTATCATTCCAAAGCCAAGCATAAGAACAATGAAAATTTGCCTATTTCACATCCCCTTCTTGCCCCAAGAATTTGCAACCACCTTGTGAGTTTTGTACCAGAATTCACTATTCCTTCCTTTTTCCTCCATCATAAGCCTATTACATTCCCTAGAGAGAGGTTGAGAGGAGAAATTTACATGGAAGCGTAGTTGGAGATTGGTGAAGAGGAGCCCAAACCAGGTTCAAGGAGGAGGAGTCAATCTCATTGTAAGTAAACTTTGTGATATTAATAAAAAGGAATACTTTTTATGTCCCAAAACATGTTGTGTTCAATATTTATGTTTGATTTATGTTTTATTTTGACATCTAACCCACTAATTCATATATGAGATACATGTTTATAGTTCCTTGTTTGTCTATTTGTTAATGCAAGTCATCCTTGGAATGATACTTGTAGTCAGTGGAGCAATCGAACGCGAAAGGATCGACACCGGATGTGGAGTATAAGGTAGACTTACTAGATCTTTTCATTTTGTATTTCATGCATGAATGTGGGGTATATTCAGGGTAGTTATAAAAATTAGGATACTTTTAGACGGTTATATATACCTACATGTTGAACCCTAGTGTAGAACATAGGGGGGTTTTCCCGCTATAGAAGAACTGGTGACCATACAAGGGAGGCCTCCAAGGTTTTTAGGGGATATTTTTTGAATGTTTTAATTGGTTTTACTACCTTTTTGAGTTTTCTATAGGTTTTTGAGTCTTTAAGGGATATGATGGTCTGCCATACCAGTACTCCCTACCCTACCAGTCTACTTGTTAGTTTTATTTTTTTGAGAAGTTACAGAGGTGTATGTGGCCTATAGTGGATTTGCACGTGTACATATGCGCCCTACCTTTAGACAACCCATGTACATACGTAGTCTTCTTAAGTGTTAGTAGCGTGCCTGTGTCAAGAATTGTTTTTTGGAAGAAGAGGCAGTCAACCTCTTCCCTGATTGAAGTCATACTTCTTAGGGGTTTTTTGATCTAGTACCGGTCTCTGTTGTTACAGTGTTTAGCCTGGGTTTGACATTAGTTTTCTTATCTTTTAAATATTTCTTGTGTTTTCTTTAAAAGGGTTTTAGACAAGTCTGTGAGTCTTTTCTAGTCAGCCTGTTTGGTATCGTCAGTGACTCCCTGTGATCTGTAGTGGGCCAGAAGTCAGTTTTTGGTCTTGTCTTGTCTTCACTTTTCCCCTTTTCCTTTCGGTAAAGAAAAAGAAAAAGAATTTATTTCAAGTTTCTTGTTTGAAGCATAAAAAAAAAATAGAAAAAGATTTCATTTCTTTGTTTGGTTAAGTAGTTAGGTTAGTTATATTTCTTGTCAGGAAACATAGTGCTTTTCTTAAGTTTTATACTGATTCCTTAGAACATTAAGTAGCTCATAGTCGAGGGAAATCTTCTTTTAGGTTTTCCTTTAAAAGAACTTAGAAACAGTTAGTTTTGAAAAGTTGGTTAAAGAGATGAAATTGCAAATCTTTATTTGTAAAAAATAAGTAGTTTTGCTTTCAGTTTCATTTAATGCTCTTCTCTTTTGTCTCTTAAAACACACCACTAGTTTCATTTTCGCTTCCTTGACTTAAAACAAGCCACCTAAAATTAACGTTAAATCAAAATTTACTAGACTTTATGTTTGTAGGGTCCATCAACTAGTCTAGGCTAAAGCCTTGATTTAGGTTGTAGAGGAAACTCTTCAAGGCTTAAGAAACAAACATATGAGTCTGAGCTAGGGAGTGTAAAAAGTCCAGTAAACTTGAAAGTTATCCGAGATCCCCCTCTAACACATGGGGCTAAAAACGAGGTCACATGCAAAAAGGTAGCAGAGATAACCCCTCCAAATCCAGACCAAGCATAGTGGCGAATGCATATAGAGGACTTTTCATGGGATTATGTCGATCGCATTTTCCATGGAGCTTCGTGGATCTAGAATCCATTCGAGGTCCTTAGTTGTCTTCCAAACCACTTTCTTTCAATACCCTTGATAGGTTTCAGGCTTGATACCCCGCTCATTTCAGTCCACTTGACTGTCGACTGTACCCTCCTAGTGACTGTTCGTGAGCTGGAAACCTAGTTTCCTTTATTTTAGGGACTTACATAGGTGAGTGCGGGGGTATACCATGGTACCTAGTGCAGAAGTTGAGCCATGCTTTTTAGAGTATACTCGGAGGGTTCTTCCATGTTCAAGTTGCACTTACACCGGTAAGTTTCTCTAGTGTTGGTTGGCATAACTATTCTTCCAACTAGATAAGTGTTTCCTTGATTGATATCATAAGGACTTTTCTAGTGTGTACTGGTTTCCAATGTTAGTAAAATCCTTACTGTGTTGTTGATATTCTCAGAAAGTGGAAGATTAAGAGCTCCGCCAGTCGCAAAGGCTTCAAGGCCTGTCGTCGGTTGAATTAGAGCCACCATCACCACTGTTATAGCAAAGAATTGACCAACAAGGGTCATTTGAGCCAACTAGGCCACAGGAAACTATGCCCAAGCCATCCTTAAGAGGAGAAAACTTGAATATGGAGGAAAATACCATTCATGACCTTGGAGTGCAAGCTCTTGGGTCGTATAACTCTCAGATCACTGACTTGTCAGTGCCCATCATGGTACAAAATCTCCCTCCAAGGGTAACTCATCATGAGCGTCAAATAGTCTTACAAGCAACGATGGAAACAAATGATGCTACTTCGTTAGGGAGTCCTCACACTCCCTCAACAACTACCACCATAGGGGATGCTTTGCCTCCAAAACCACCTTCGTCGGCCTGGACCACGATGGTATCGACCACCTTTACTTCGAGAAGTGGTCTGATTCTATCTATGGAAGCGATCACTACTTCATTTACATAGAATGCAATGGGCCCTCTATTTTCATATGGGATGCATGAATTTGATACAAATTCCATCCTCTCCTACTCCACCCTACAGACTATGGGTCTCGGGTTAGGGATCTCAAACACTCCTTTGCAAGGGTCCATGGGGAACACCTCATCCCCCTATAATTCTTTCCCTTACGGCGGGGGTCATATACCTCCTTTGTCCCCCTCACTTGGCGGTGCTCCCGAATAGCCCATATGGCCGAACAGGAACTACAACTTGTTCGGAGTAGGTATTCAAGGACCTTATTCCAAAACTATTCCAGTGGGTTCTTTGTTGTTCTCATTGTTCGATGCATTTGGTAACAACTCTTTCTCGTCAGTAGTCATCTCGGCTGGGGGCAACCTTGGTTTTGGACAACAAAATCCTGTGCAAGGTACTATTCCTATATAGGGGGAAACCATAGGAGTCTCCTCCTCACAAGGATTATGGAATCCATGGTAGGGATCATTTCCCTCATCAGGGATGTTGACCAAGGGAAACCCCTTCCATGGTCAATGGAACCCCGGGCAAGGCTCAACACCTATGCCCATTGGATAGGCAGGGGGCAACCCTTTCTAGAACCTTTGGAACATGATGCAGGGATTAATCCCTTCCCAACACTCAATGTCTAATTATGGGAGTCATTCGATGACATCTCAAAAAATGAAGTATCTGAATGCTGACCAGGGCCATGGTTTTTACCAGAACCTTGGTCAACAACCTAACTTTTTCTGGAAACCTAGTGCTAGCCAAACTCTAGGCTCCTTTTTCCCTGTACATAGTCAAAAACCTAAGCTACCATTTCTCGCAATGTTACATTTTCCATAATTGTCAATATTGCTAAATGACCTAATTTGTCATGATCCACGTTGGCCTCCCATGTCAATTAAGTTTCCCTCGGACATTCCAAAGTTCAAAGGTAAGTGTAACGAATATCCAGGCGATCATGTGACCACCTTTCACTTATGGTGCTCATAGAACTCATTGAGAGATGACTCTATACAATTTCTTTTTTTTCAACACACTCTCATTGGGAGTACTGTGAAATGGTACATCGAACTCAACCTCTCAAGATACTCTACTTTTGGTGAATTGGCAATGGTTTTCTTAAACCATTTTCAACTACCTTTGAGATATGATGTCAGCACTAAACTTCTGGCCAACGTTGAGAAAACAAAGGCTGATCATATATCGGATCACATCCAAGAATGGAGGTGTAGGAAGAGTTTGCTAAAAGTACCAGTCCCACCAACTTTCTTGCTGGAGTGGTTCCTTAATTCTTTGGTACCTCAGTAATCCAAGGATGTTGCAATGTCAGGAGTGTTTTTCGAGGAAGAGGAGACAATGAAAACTCAATAGCTTGAACTGATATACTCTCAGTCTGGTTTACTTTATGAAGTTTTCCTAGATGCACCATGGTCTATCCTTGACAAGGCCAGACAGTAGTCTGGACCACATGTCGATGGTATAGTTGGTTCAACACAAGCTAATCCCACTGAGTAGTTGTCGAATCAATTGCAAAAATTATCGATACAATAGACAACGGGCAACCAAAACTCTAGTTCAGCTGCTCCCCCTACTCAAACATCAAAACTACACATTGTGTAGTTGACAAGCCTGAAGGCCAACCAATATCTTGATGGAAATAAGAAACAATGAAAGAAAGGTAAGGGGGATAAGAAACCCACCAACAATGTTAGCGGGGGAAACACAGAGAAAATAAAGTCGAAGTATCTGTGTAACCTTTGAATAGAAGACCAACTAACTCACCTGTTGCCTCGGCTTACAGAGGTCCAAAATTTAGTGGCGCAACAACAACCTCTTGTGTTAACGAATCCATTTCCTCATGGGAAAAAATTAAGTCAAACCCCTTCGAGTGTGGATGGGGGTAGTCAGGGACCCCCTCAATCTTCTAGTAATCCTTCATCTGTGGACGTTTATATGATGAAAGGTGATTCTTTCATAGCAACTAGGGCACATAATTACAGAATTCCAGACACTGTTGAAACAGGTAATGAAGAAAAAAGCCAATATGTTCCTCTCCAGATTGAGAATAAAATGGGTGAAACAATGACAAGCATCCCGAAAGAGGCATTCAAGAAAGATTCTCACAATCCAAACACGAGGGTCAACTAGAATTTCTTTGTGGTGGAGGATTTGTCACAAATTCTTTTAGAACAAAGTGAATGTGAGGAATTTGTATTAAAACTACTTCCAATAATTAACCAATATGCTGTGATTTAATAATGTCTAATGAAAAACCAATCCAATCACCTATATGATAAAATATTTACATGGATATATAAGAAAATTAAACCAAACCAATCATATTAAGAGGAAGATTGAGAACGCCAAAAGGAAAAATAAGACATAAAAAAAACTAGAAATATAAATCCAAAAACAAATCAAGCTGACTTTACCAAAATTAATAAGGGGACCTCTTTAATTTTTGAGAAAATTATGGGCGGTGTTTTGTCCACAACAACACCACAACCCACGTACTTCCCAACCAAACTACCATAAATCAGATGCGTTATATAGGGTGTAACATCCCCGATGATCCATGGCGGGCCACACTACACCAGAAAACTCTTTCGTTCTCTCTGCGGAACATACTGTAACATACCCAATATCCAACTGAGTTATGGCACATAAAATTTTCAAACTGCATGCAATTAAAATATATACACACATAACTCTTGCGGAAAAATATATACAAAACATAAAAAACCAAATAAATCTGTAAATGCACGGATTTACATTGAAATAATAGTAAACATATACATGCAACATATACAAGAATACCCATAAAAATAAACACAGTTATAGCGTCACATATGATAACCCATAAAAATAAGCACGTAAATAACAATGCAACATGTAAATTTATCACACAATTGGCACTTATCTTGGTAAGAATGTCACCAACTATGTGTATACCTTCCACGAACCTCCCAGCCTTAGACCACACTATTCATCACTCTCAACAGTGATTCACCTTCGAGCTGGGACTAAACTCCACCCGGGTAAAGGGATTCATAACCAGGCTAAAGGCTCATAGAAAATAGGAAAGGCTTCATCTCAGGTTCCAACTCAAACTAACAACCTATAGTCCCTCATTCCCCACATGCCTGTCCCACCTAGGAAGTGTGCCCCTTCTCTTCTCAACAGTCCTTTGGTTGCCCCACTTCCTTTTCGAGCTTCAGCAACATGCTGGAAAGGAAGTCTCAGAGCACTGTAGTTGTAGTTTAGCACCTTCAAGAAATTAATTCCCAACAATTCTCTCACCCAAATAATTTCTCACGGACCTAACAAACCACCTCTTCAATATCCCATAGACATGACAACCCACTTTTTTAGTCCATATCCCAAGCTAACCAGCTACACCAACACAAAATGGCTATGGATACAGGTTCAGGTATAGTCATGAAGATATAAAGGATATCTCAATGGGTGTGTTCGTACACATGGATGATTGACTGGATGACTGAATGATGGAAGGAATGATGCGAAGAATGATGGAAACAGATGGGAAAATAAACTAAGTCCCAACAATATGTATGCATGTTCCCAACTTGACACTTGTCATGTTGGGAGCTACTTTGGCCTACTTGTTCCCAACTTTAGAACTTAGGATAAAATAATTATCCATATTTTATGATTTAATAAATATTAATATAATATTCATTTTTGGCTTAAGCTCCCTAGCTTAGCCCCTTTCCTTAACTTTTAGGCCCCTCTCTTTCCCTAACTAGTGTATTTTAGTCCCCCATCTCTTTTATCATGGTTGGTCTGTGCTCAACGATGTGTTTTATATTAATTATGAGACATATACAAAAATAGGCGCACTAGCCTTTAACATCTAGTCTCTCTGGCCTAATCAAAACATAAGCATCCTAGCTTATAATAACTACCTCAACATCCTATAAAACATATCATATACACAAAAGGATACCTGGCCTCAAAATCGCACGCATTTATGTTGTTGCGCGCGGTATCCTGGAATGTGCAAACTTCCTCATTTTATTGCGTAGTACATGCACGCACTATGCCATGAAATGTGCATACAAAATTGATATCAAACAACTCACCAGCTTAAGTACATTTTCATTTACATTACAATTGGGTTTGGCCTAGGGATATTACATGGAGACACATCTTTTATGAAAATCATAGAATATTGGAGGAAAGTAAGGCATCAGAGATAGATTGGGATCATAGAAGCAGTCAAAAGATAGATTTAAGCTAGGAAAAAATGATGAGTCCCTCCAAAAACCCTAGCTATTGAACGTATGCATTTAACACTTTGAGAATAGTAATTTATGAAAAATAAAAGAACTCAACCTATGTATATGTCGACACAATAAATCCTACAATGACAAAACTTTGCGTGGTGAGGTTCAAACTCATGACTTACATTCATGTTTCTCATTTCCAATTTGAAGGAGAACATAGTTCTATACAATATTGTGTGCACTATTGGGTTGTTTTTGTATGAATTTTTTTTTTGTGTGCAGTCACTATAATATGAATATATCTATATCTATATCGATGCCTAATTAAAGCCTGATTAAATTTGGATCATTTTAAAATGATAAATAGAGATAATGAGGGGTAGAAAAACTGATGGAGTTTTTGCACTCAATTAACTGATGTTGCTTTCAAACACTAGCATTTGTGATAATTTCCTTCCATATTAAATTATTACCTCTAAATCTGTCAAAAATCATAATTTAATTAGGAAATAGGATGGATTTAACCGATTGGTGGGCACATGTATCGCACACTTTTCACCACTTGCATTTGAGTTGCTACCTATGGCATTTCAAATGGTGAAATCATAACCCTTTACACTGAGTGCATACACCATGGTTTTGTAATGATGTCTTACTATTATATTTTTTCTTCTCAAATTTCAATATATTCCCTTCAAAATAAACCATTATTATGACAAAAAGTTGACATTCATTTTTCAATACTAATGTATAGTCCCTCATTATTTAAGCAGTTCGAACCTTTAAGAGAACAATTTCTCCAATTTATAAGATAGTCTAGGAAAATAAAATGTAGATAAGATCATTGGCTGTATCATTGGTATAGATCAAGGAATAAAATATGTATATCTATCAAATTGAGAAGATTCTAGTGATTTTTATTTAGATAAAAAAATGTTGGTGCAAATATGAGGTTATTCATCTCACTTTTGTGATGTTTGAGACATATCATAAGAGAGTAGATATATGTATTATGTATTATGGAAATAAATAGGTTTCTTGATATTTTTTATATTCTTTTCGCAACTAGACTTAGTGTTCACATTGCGCCAGGCATGCATGGGTTTCGGGGGTAGCACCCCTAAAACAAATTTGGCATTTTTTGTGTCTAGTTTTTGCTGGTTTTTTCACACCTAGTTTTTGTCGATGGTTTTCTAATTCCAAATAAGGGATTACGATTGTTGACTAATATGGGTCAATGGATTAGGTTTTTTGGATATTGTGGAATCCTATATATGTATTCTATTGTAAACAATGAAGACATGATTAGTAGAAGATTATAAGTGCATCTCTAAACATGTTGTTGGTTTTCGTGGTTTGGGTTTCCAAGGTAAACATATATGTGTAATGTGTGTGTGTGTATGCCATTATATCTCTTATATTTTTACTAAGAATATGTTTGTAGTAATTAATTGTACAAGGTTAAAATCTACATGTGGTGTCAGATCAATTATTCCCTTCAGAGGGACGCCTATGTTGTCATGGGTTTTGGCTCAGGTTTTTGGTAAACCTTCTTACAGTGGGAGATCCATAGTATTTATTCTTCACATTAAAATAAATTGAAATCAGTTTGAAAATAAATATTAGGAAATTTAATGGGAAACATTTTGAGCTATGGAAGCTCAGGATGAAATATCTATTGGGGGACAAATATTAATCGATCATTGTGGATCTAGGTACTGCAAGTGTCAGAATGTCACAAAAATAATGGGAAAATTTGGATCAGAAGGTGAATAGTACAATTGGTTATGTCTCTTAGATTCAATATAATTGAATTTCTAAGGGGAAGCTACAACCAAGGAATCATGGGATAAGTTAGGGTATTTTTATAAGTCAAACACCCCGGTAAACAAATTGTTCATATAGAAGAAGTTGTATAACCTGAGTATAAAAAATGAAGAATCAGTGACAGAGCATCTAGACACCTTCAACATTGTGGTAATTCAACTATTTTTTTTTGATATTAAGATTTTCGATGAAGATAAGTGTATAATTTTATTTTGATCTTTACCAAACTCATGAGATAGTCTAGTTGTGTTCATAGATTTATATGATGTGGTATCATCCTTATCAAAGGATATGATGCAAAAGAACATGGAAGGATAGAGCACAGATGCATTATTTGCAAAAGGAAAGAGGTTGCTCCCAGGAAAGAAATCAATCTAAGTCCTCAAGTGGAAGATCGAAATATGAGGGTAGATCTAAATATCCTAGAAATTTTTTAAAGTTATGTTAGATATGTCGAAAAGAAGGGCACTACAAGAAACAATGTAGATCCAAAAATGTTGAGATAGGGAAGGGATTTGAATATGCTCCTTCTATAAAAGGAAATGCCTAAATAAATAAGGAGGGGATGTGTGCTTGGATTATTCAAGAACACATGTATATCATGAGGCATGGTTGTTTTACTTAGGAACATCCTTTCATTTGACTCCCCATAGGGAGTGGTTCTGTGAATATGAAAGGTATGATTGAGGTAATGTTTTCTTAGGTGATGAATTGGTAACCAAAATCATAGGACAAGGAAAAATCAAGTTGAATCTCATGGATGGAAGGAATATAACACTACCTAGTGTTATTCACATCTTAGGATTGGCCATAAAGTTTGTTTTTGTAAGAAAAATGGATTATGAAGGGGTAAAAATTGTGTTTGAGAAATAAACATGTAGGATGGTTCCAGGAGAAACGATGTTGTTGAAGGGAGTTTGGTTTGGAACATTATTTAAAATATAGGGAATAACTATTAGTGATGGGTGTAATAGTTCCATTATTCTTGATATTGGAATCAGAGGAGAAGAAAATCCTATACTCTCTAGAGAAAGCTATATTGTGGCATCAAAGACTAGGGCATATCAAAGAGAAGGGATTTAATCTCACATACGGTAAAGGTATGGTTTAAAGTATGACTAATTTCTCTCTTGATTTTTATTTCTATGAAAATTATATATATGGGAATAAAAATCAGATAAGATTCCCCTCTATTGCATCAAGGTCAGAGGGGATTTTACAATTGGTGCATAGTGATGTATTTGGAGTTGTGTCATTTACATCACTGGGAAAGTCTGTGTACTATTTCTCATTTATAGATGACTTCTCGAGAAATACATGGATACATTTCCTCCGAAATAAATCTAAACTCTTTGAGAGGTTTAAAGAGTTTAAGGGTCTTATGGAGAATCTAATAGAGAAAAGAATTAAGTTTCTAAGGATGGATAATGATGGAGAGTTTTTCATAAATGAATTCAAAGAATTATTTAAGAAGTTTGGTATAGAAAGGAAGAAGATGAATCCATATACACATCAAAATAATGGAGTTGTAGAAAGGATGAATAGGATGTTGATGGAAAAATCAAGGTGCATGTTTAGTTTTTCCAGGTTAGGACATGAATTCTTGGAAGAGACAGTGGGTAGTGCATGACACTTGATCAATAAATCACCCTCATAAACTTTGGATGGAAAGACTCCACATGAGGTATGGACTAGTACGAAATCCAATCTGATACATATTATGGTATTTGGATGTGATTCTTATACTCACACTCTAAATGAAAATAAGAGTAATCCTGATAAAAAAGATGAAAAGTGTATCTTTATAGGGTATACAGATAGTCTAAAATGTTATATGATTTGGAACTCATGAAATAAAAGGGTAGTGTACAACTGAGATGTGTTATTTAGAGAAATCAAAGATGTTATCAAATAGGAAGTCCTACCAAAGGAGGAAGAACCATATAAAATAGAGTTTGAATTGAAGGATAATGAATCAGACTCTACAGAAGAATATGAATAAGAAGAAGAAGATCCTCATACTGTAGTATTGATGAAAATGGTTCGAGAAAGAAGGAAAATAGAAAGGTGTACTCCACCTTATTTCTATTCAAATTTTTCTTTGTCTATTACTAATTATTGTTATAGAAATTTTAGGGAGGCAGTTGATTCAGAGGATGGAAAACTCTGGAAAAATGGCATTATTGAAGAAATGGTAGCCTTGGAAAAGAATGATGCTTGGGATCTAGTGGATTTTACTACTGGAAGAAATCACATTGGAAACAAACGAGTGTTTAAGAGGAAGTTGAATGCAGAAGGAAAAATGGAGAAATACAAAGCTCATTTAGTAGCAAAAGTTTATTAGCGAGTAGAGGGAATTGACTTTGGTGAAATATTTTTTCCTGTTTATAAGGTAATTTCTATTAGATTTATTTTGTCTTGTTGCTACATTTTATTTTTATGTAGAACATATGGATGTGAGGGGAACATTCCTACATCAGGATTTGGAAGAAGAAATGTACATGAAGAAACCTGAATTATTTGTTGTGAAGGGAAAGAAAGAGCTAGTATGTAGGTTGAAAAATTCCCTATATGGGTTAAAATAATCACTAATGTTGTGGTATAAAAAAATTGATACCTGTATTTGGAACTTGGATTCACAAGGATCAAAGTGGATCACTATGTGTATTTCAAATTAATCGGTGATCATATCATTTATTTGGTCTTGTATGTGGATGATATGTTGATGATAGTAAACAACATGGAGATTATCTAGGATGTGAAAACTCCATTGTCCTCTAAATTTGACATGAAGGATCTTGGTTCTGCAAAATTTTACCCATGATTCGTATATAGAGGTATACAAAGAAGATGAGGACTTCAAGGTGGTGTTTCAACAACTACATGGAAACATTAATATAGAAGAAGGTGATGACAAGGCTAAGTAGCATTTCCATAATGGGTTACTCTAAAATCTTCACAAGATTTGTGTCCATAAATATGGATGATTGCAACTTATCATAGAAGCTCACACCTACAAGGTTGCAAGACATTTTGGTGTTGGGAATACAATTGCCAACTTACAAACATATGTGTACTAGCCCAAAATGCAAGAATATTTAGATGATGTATACTTTGATGTACCAACAAGCCAAGTAATAAGAAGCAAGGTCTATAATATCCCTTACATGTACCCACTCGACCTTAGGAAAGCATTTCCATGGTTTTTTTGGGAGGTTTTCCAACAACCAGTAAGGGATATGACTATATGTTTGTTGTAGTTCATAGGTTCAACAATATGTGCATTATTAAATGTCTTGTAAGAAGACCATAAAAGGAGAAGAAACATAAAAAATGTTCTTTGAACAAGTTAGGGTGCACTTTGGGATACCAAGGAGCATCATCTCAGATAGGGAAACCATATTTCTTAGTACACTTTGGACTATAATGCGGGATAAGATGGTTTCTAACTTGAATAGATATACAATGTTCTATCCATAGATAGATGGGAAGAAATAAGTAGTCAACATGTATTTGGTGTAGCTTTTCATGGGCTACAATCAGAAGCATATGAATACTTGGGATGAAAATCTAATTTACATACAACACTCTTATAATAAAGCAATCCACACTTCTACTGGTAAGTTACCTTTTGAAACTTTATTTGGATCTTTTCCACCTTCACCCTCTGATTTGTATATGGATAGAAAGGAAGGGTGAGGGAGGACCTCACAAGAGATGCATTAAAGGAAGAAATTTTTGTTGAGATGCATTAAGGCAAGTCAATTTGCAAGTAAAATATATGTTGAAGAATTCACGGGAAAAAGACAAGGCCACACATTATCAAGAGAGAACGGAGAAGTCATTAAAAGCGGGAGACAGAGTTTTGTTATAGTTGAACAAGAAAAGACTATAGGTTCCTAGTAAGAAGATCAAGGATTTGTGGTATGGACCTTTTGAGATATTGGAGAAAGTGTTATATAACAACTACAAACTCATTCCACCCCTATACATGCACATTTACTTAGTAGTGAATGTGGATAATCTCAAAATCTATGAATATTCCATGTTGGACTAGAAGGAGGAGTTTTTCCTACCTTCCATAGAGGACTTAACACCATATTCTTAGGAATATTTAGCATAGTAAATCATTTGAAAAGAGAGGTCCATAACTACAAGATAGGGTCAACACACCCTTTGGAAGACTAGGTTGAAAGGACAACTTCTAGGAAAAGAAAAGTGACACTCTAGGGAGAAGATAGAGGAAAACTTTCCTCACCTCATTTAGTAAATATTATGTGTACCAAAAGACACCCTAACTGGGGAGGTATGATTTTCATTGGATCATTATATTATTTTTCATCTAGGTCAATGTTGTCGGAGTGGAAAAATATTGAAGAATTAACTTCCAGGATCATTTTAATGGTAGGTCCCAGCTTGGAAAATTAGTGTTTGAAACCTTCCGAGGCCATTTTGATGCATGAAATGGAATTTTTTGGGTTCACATCTGAAAACTGGATTCATGTTGAAGGTATATCAACTTCTATTGCATCAATCAAAGGATCCCGTAGAAATTTTCCATTATCTCATTCCTCCTCATGTGATGGATCCTTGAGGAACAACTTGATAGGATGTCCTACTCCATGATATATGTTTTCATCCACCATGGGAGGTTGTTTGGGCCAATGAGAGTGGTATTACTCAAGCAAAATCATTTCAATACCCAACTCTTTATACCTTGACCTCATTGGAGACATGCATTGAGAAACAACAAAGAGTAGATTGCTCTAGTACCAATAATCTAGACTGTATAGAGAACTAAATGAGAGGTAGGAATATGAATGGAAACACACACACACACACACATATATATTGTGGAGTGAATAGTAATATAGTGTGAACCAAATTCTATCAAAACATGAAGCGGGAAAACATTGTGAAATGCAAAGTAATACAAACTAGCAAGAATGGTGGTAACTTATCTTGCAAGAGAGAGGTGTTGGTTACACTCATTTGAAAAAACCATAGCCCTAGGAGATGAAGTGGTGGAAAGGAATGTTGGGCCTGAGGATTCTAGTTGATACATCAAATTCATGAGGGTGCAACTTCTTCACAAAACTCCATTTCGGGCACACACTATCCCATTGGAAGGATCCTGATAAGAAGAAAACTTCCAGTCAAGGATTAGGGATGCCATGGAATCCCTAATCTGTTGAAGGGATGAAAATAACTATTAATAGGTTAAAAAATGTGATGAAAGATCAAGACTTGGAAAACTAGAGAAAATCTGCTAAGATGGGGAACTGTTATGAATCAGTGGAAGAGGTGGGTGGCCATTGATATCCACCTCGATCATTTTCACACAAAATACTTGAGGTATATAGCCTATCCCAATGATTGGATGACAAGTGTCCATTATGGTTTCTTTGACAATATTAGATCAACATCCACTAAATATATATTTTTGTAGTTGCATCAATGTATAAGGGTTCTTCTACCCAATTAGGCTCTAACACTCTTATTGTGTTCTCAAGCGATATGTGTATATCTACAACACTTTGTTGATACTCTATCATAAGATTGTGACATGGATGAGCTGCTCTCTTAAAAAGTTGTGACATGCATGACCTGCAATCCTATAATCGTTGTTTCTCTCCTAATATGTATTTTTTTTCAATCACATTAAGGGATAACACTTTAGCCAATTAATACAAAAAATATTGTGCAATATTTTATAAAATTGTTCACTGAGACTTTAGTACCTCATAATCTTCACCTTTCATTGGATAAACCACTACATTTTTAGAAGATTAACATATAATATTTTTAGATCTAGTTTAGGATTTTTTTCCTTTAAATTTTATTGTTATCTTTTATATATTTTTTAAATTTATTTATTAATTATTAGAATATTAATTTTTAAATAAAATTTTATATCCACACAAATTAGATTTTTTTTAATCAGATGTGCCATATTGAAAAACATATTATTAATTGTTTTTTTATATCCATATGTGTGTTCTCAAGCGATATGTGTATATCTACAACACTTTGTTGATACTCTATCATAAGATTGTGACATGGATGAGCTGCTCTCTTAAAAAGTTGTGACATGCATGACCTGCAATCCTATAATCGTTGTTTCTCTCCTAATATGTATTTTTTTCAATCACATTAAGGGATAACACTTTAGCCAATTAATACAAAAAATATTGTGCCATATTTGATCAAAAGTGTGCACCGAGACTTTAGTACCTTATGATCTTCAACTTTCATTGGATAAACCACTACATTTTTAGAAGATTAACATATAATATTTTTAGATCTAGTTTAGGATTTTTTTCCTTTAAATTTTATTGTTATCTTTTAGAGTATTTTTAAATTTATTTATTAATTATTAGAATATTAATTTTAAATAAAATTTTATATCCACACAAATTAGATTTTTTTTAATCAGATGTGCCATATTGAAAAACATATTATTAATTGTTTTTTTATATCCATATGAAAGAAAAATTATTTTTTTAATTAATTTATTAATTATTAAAATATTAATTTTAAAATAAAATTCTATATCCACACACATTCAATTTTTTTTAAAATAGATGTGCCATATTGAAAAAGATATTATTAGTTTTTAGAGTTTTTTATATTCATATGTGAAAGAGAAATTGCAGCAGCATAAAAGTTTAGAGTATATTTTTTTAAACTCAGTTTAATATTTTCTTAAATATTAAAAATATATATATATTATTTTAATTATATAAAAAAGATATATTAGAAATATAAAAAGAGTCATAGAAATACAGTAATACACAAATTCTATAAATAAAAAAAAAATATTATATATTTATATAAATTTGAAAAAAATCATTTTATAATTAATGATAGATTTATTTTATTATAAAATAAAATTTTAAATACAAATTTTTTTTTTTATATTTTTTTAATTAATTTGAAGTGTCTTCCCAAAGTGAGAAGCTACACAAAATTTGAAGTTGAACTTAACACTTAAAATTGTCTACAACAATTGAAAAAATTAAAAGTCTCAGGTCCGAGACCAACAAAAGGAAGTAGACCCACAAAGAGACCTCTTCATGGGAAAGTAGTTCTACTCCTTGAGTGACTCCATCAATCACTTGAGGTTTGGTCACTTGGAAGCATTCCCAATGAAACCATCATTTTGGCATGCCAATAGAGTTCGAGAGTTCTATAAAATTTATAATTCTTCTATTCTAGTGTATCCTGGGTAGGGAATGATACAATGATACTATCCACTTTTTTTTCAACTCTAGATTGTGAAGGCCATATACTACCCATTTTCGAGACTTAACCTTTGTGGAACCATCATGCAAAGTAGAACCTAGAGTTCATATATTTCTAATCCCTTTAATGTCATGACAAGAAACTTAAATTCCTACTCCAATACCTCATTTCTCTCCTATCTAAGAGTTCAATCTACACTAGATCCTCCATTATCCTCAATGCATGTGAACTACATGAGGGAAGAGACATCCCCACCTGCTACTCCTCTTTCTCCTTAAAATAAAATTTGAAAACAACTTAAATTTTATATAAATTTGAAAACCAATAATAAACAAAACAATGAAAGGCCAATGTAACCCATTTTGTATTTCACAAGAATTGTTGGAGAGAAATCTAATTAAATAATAACAAATAAGTAATCTGTCTTTATATAGAGATGATATATATATATATAGATTTCAAATTTATATATAGAAAACATTTATTAGCATCAAATTATTTCACTAGCTGAAAAACTTATAGAATAAGGCAAATTTTATATAATATAAGAAAGAGTAACAATGAGTAAAATGGTTTCAACAATTTTATTTTCATTTAAAAAGCAATAGTTATTTCAAATAAAATATATATAAAAGTTATATTTTTGTTATATTAGTTTGAAAAATATTTTTTTTTACATATAATTAAATAATAAATACTTATTGAATATGTTTTTTAAATATAATATTTAAATTTTTTTTTTTTAATTATTAAAATAAATTTATCAAGTATTTAAAATATAATAACTATTATTCATTTCTAGATTATAAATTTATCAAATTAAATAATAATAATAATTTGATATTTATACAAATTTATAATAATTTTGATATTTATATAAATTTATTTTAATAATGTATTGAACAATCACTTTTTAAAAAATCAAAATTTTATAATGAAAAATATCCAATCAAAACACATGAATCTTCTCTCCGCTTAAAAAATAAAGATGCCTAAGTAATTTTTAATGGGTTAAAGTGACTCTATCTCAGATATTTATTTAACCTCGAAATTAACTTGGTCTAAAATATGAGTTAGCATAAATTTTTATCGCAATTAACTTGGTCTAAAATATGAGTTAATATAAATTTTTATCTTGCCATTGTAACATGGTCTAAAATATTATGCCATAACATAATGTGTTGTGTAGTTTGTTGATTATAGTTTATATATCTTATTAACTTGGTGTTAATAACTTATATTTTATTTTTAATATTTTATTTAATAAAAATTGTAATATGGTGTTCATAATTTTTGTTAATTAGATTTACTTTAGTTAGTTAGAAAAAATAATTCTTATTTTGATCATCAAAATTCAATACATGCAAGTAACGTGTTGAGTAACAAATATATTATTGTAATATCTTAAATAACATATTAAATAACAAATATATTATTGTAATATCTTGCATCGTTTTTTTGTCCATCCATTTTTCCTAACTTTGAAGAAACAAACAAATACATCTCTAAAAATTATAAAATGATTTTTTTTATTAATAAATAATTATTATTTTTAAATATAAACATCAAAAATTATTTTCAAAAACAAATTTAAAATTTAAAATTTAAAAATAATTTAAAATTTAAAATTATTTTTACAATATATATATCATCTATTTTTCCGTAAATAACAATAAAATTCATATTAAAAAATAATAACTATTTTCACTGTCAATTAACAATTATGAAAAAACACCACCCTCTACTTACTAACGGCCTTTAAGCATATTCTCCGTCATTATCACGGACGTCTGAGAGCTGCCCGGTACATACTTCTAGCGAAAGAAAATCATGTATAATAGGATTGTAGGTTGTTTTTGAAAAGAGCTATTATAGTTCCAGTGGAGCAAAATTAAACGAAAATTCAGAAGGGAGCGTCAATTTTAGAGTTGTAACTTGAGTTGGAACGAGATATTTTAATATTTTTCCTCTCTCTCGATTGCTTGGTCGATGATTTTTTCTTCAGTTCTCTTTAATGTATTTTTCCTGTTAAGTTTGGTTTGTTGTGGAGTCTTTTCTTTTTATTTTCGGCTTTCTAACTTTGTTGATGTAATTTTTGTTTGGTTTGGTTGTTTTGTAGTTTTTTTTTTTATAGGCTTGCTAAATTTGTTTATGAATTTTGGTGTTTTTGTTTCATTTTCTGTGTAGTGTTATTTTTGGAAAAGGACAACATACTAAGTGAAGTATTATAATTTGTTATTTTTTAATGATTAAATTTATATTGCAGTTCCAATTAGTAAAGTGCTCATGATGCACAGATGTGTTGGAGGGATCGGTAGATGATGTTGGAATATTTAATCTATAGATATGTTGGAGGGATTATATTTAATCTTGAAGGTTATTCACCCAAATGTAAATAATTTATGGCTACCATAATATTTTAGGTTTTGGTGAAAATAAAATTAATTTTAAGATAGTTTAGAGTAAATAAAATTAGTTAAAGTAATGATTATGACACTTGAGATATGATGAGATTGTTAGACTTGCTTTTAAGTTGTATTAAAAAAATTTAATAGGATATGAAATTGGTGAATTTTTTTAGTTTATTATTTTTAATTTTTGAGATTTTTTTTTTAAGATTTAGTTATATTAATTGAAATTTTGATATACATGATGAAATTACTTAGTATAGAATTCGTTTCTTTTTTGTCTTTGTTGCAAATTTTATGTCAAGGAAATAGTCATTTTCATTTTATGTTTGGCTATAAATTGATTGTCCTAAAAAATCAATGTTATTTAAAATTCAGTTAATCTTTTGAGTTGTATTCTTCATTCTAGCATGTTCTCATTTACCTTTATTTTGCATTCACCTGGTCATTTTTCTGTAGATGGAATATTCTTTTCTTGTAGATTTATCTTTCTGCCTTCTTTTCTTTTCAATAATATTATATTTTAATTTATATATGACGTTATTTCTTTTTATTTCTCTTTTAGCTTACAAGTGGACAATTTTGTCCATTTTATCTATCCATCTATCAGAGATTTATTGTTTTCTACTCTACCATTATATTATTGATTATAAATGTGTCAAATAAATAGTTATAATATATTCTTAAAATAATGGTAATATTTTTTGAATATGACTTTCATATTTCATTTTCTAAATAGCAATATATTGTATTATTTCTTTAATAACTTATAAGTTAAGAAGTTGGTCAATTTTTTTTATTAATATTTTCTATTTTATTTATTTATTTATTATTTTTTTTAAATTTGATAACATTGATTTAAATTTTGATATATATCATGAGTTTATTTGGAAAATGATTAATTTTTTCATGGCCCTAGCAGCATAATTATACCAGAAAATCATATTATTTTTTCCTTTCAGTTGGATTATTTAAAAAAAAATCTAGATGCTATTTAAAAATTAAAAAATGGAGTTAATCTTTTGAGCTGTTGTCACCATGATTTTCTCAGGCATGTTCATGTTCTTGTTTATCTCTGTTTTGCATTTGCATGTCCATGTTTTTCTCATTAAAATATCATTTTCTTATTTATTTTCATTTTGCATATAAGTGGGAAAATTTATCTGAGTTGTTGCTTGTTGTTTTTATTAATAACTTATCTTGTAAAAATATTTTAGTTATTCATTTTTATTTTCCTTTTCCATTTATCCAAGAAAAATTAAATTATGATGAAAAAATTATTATATTTTTCTTTCGTATACAATATTAATATAAATATCATCTATATATTAATTTATTTTTCTT
>SNQJ01S0025201.1:51560-82046 GCA_010110895.2 Picea sitchensis
TAATTATAAATAAATATTAAACATAAACTTATTATTTTTAGAATATTTTTGAAAGATAATATTATTGTTGTTTTCTTTACTATTATATTATTAATTATAAATAAATATTAAATATGGAATTATTATTTTTAATAATAATAGTATGATCCTTTAAATATGGTGTTTGTATTTTGTTTCCTCACATTTTCATTATATGGTATTGGTTTTGTATTTTATTTCTTCAATATTATTCTATGGCATTTGTTCTCCTCTACTACTATATTGTAAATATTTTTTTAAAATATGACATTATTATCTTTATATTTTCACTTAATAAATGGATAACAATTTAATGTTTTATTTAATCTAAATAAAATAATTTTATTTTTATGAAGATGTTATTTATCTTCTTAATTTGTTTGTTCGGCATATTATGTCATCGTCTATGTTTTAAAGATCGCCAAATGTGTGATCTCGGCCTTTAAATTTATTTGTTTGGTAGATTATGTCATCGTTCTGTGTGACTGTTTTGATAATTAAGCCTTTCATGGCCCCCCAAAAAACCTTTTATTTTGTATTTTTTAATATTTTAAATCATATTTAATATCGTATGCTTTTTTTAATTTTTACTTAAGTAGGGGGCCCGAATACATAGGATAAAAATAAATTAGCTGGGAGTTGCAGTAATAAGAACCCTTAGATTGTGGAATGGAAGCAGCGCTCGAATCGGTACTTCCTTGAATGGGTGGAACGTAGCTTCACCGTAGGTACTTTTTTATTTTGATCAAATTTAAAAAGAAAATCAATATTGTTAAAAAAAGAATATACTCTCATAAACTTTATAGTGAAGTAAGGTATTGAACAATTCCTAAAACTTTAAAACTTTGAAGTTGAAAGAATTTGTCATCTTTATGACAATAAAATGCTTGAAAATGAAAAACATTTTTTTAGAATATCCTTAAATCACAATTTAAAAATATTTGTTATACAATCTTCTTCCTTACCTTTTAACCCATCAAAGCTATGGTGAGCTTCTCTTAAACCTTTTTAAACAACTTTTTTTTTTAAAGAAAACCATATAATTCCATACCTTTTTTAAATTCATCACAATGGTTAAAGTCGTCTTTGTGACATAAAGATTGTTAAAAATGAAAAACATTTTTTCTTAAACTATCTTTAACTCACAATTTCAAAATATTTATTATAACATAGACATTCCTAACTTTTTAACTCATCAACCTCCTAGCTTTTTAACTCATGAAAACTATGGTGAATTAAGAATGCTTCTCTTAAAGATTTTGGAATACAATTTATTTTTTTAAAGAAAACATGTAATTCTCTACTTTTGTTCAACTCCTATAAACCAAATTTAGTCACAAGTAGATGTTAATCACCACCATCTAACTTTTTAATTCATCACCTTCCTAACTTTTTAACTCATCAAAACTAGGGTGGATTAAGAATGTTTCTCTTAAATCTTTTAGAACACAAATAAAATTATAAAGAAAACCATATAATTCTTTAAGTTTCTTAAATTCTCATAAACCAAATTTAATCACAAGTAGATGTTAATCACCACCACCATCAAACTTAATTGCATTCCTAAAATGAAATAGACAATAACATATAGCTCTTCAATAATTCAAATTTCACCAACTTCATTGTTGTATATTAAATAAATAAACGGCAACATGTCGCTCTTCAAGAGTTCAAATTGCACCAACTTCCTTAATGTCTGTTCGTGTACATACAAAATGAAATGGGAAAAGGAAATGGAAACATAAAGAGGAAGGGATTAGTTATTTAGAAATGACTGCCACATGTTGGTGATTCCATACCCCATAGCTAGATTAGCATTAGCATGACAGAAAACTAGAGCATGCAAGTGGACGTTAAATTAATACCTCATTCTAGAGGACCGAGCTGAATTAAGGAAGAAAGTTCAAAAGGTAAAAGTTATCCTGAATGAATATTTATCAATGAATACCTCATTCCATATCCTTTCTTTGAATTCTTGTGTTTTTCCATCGAATAAAGGGCCTATAGTAAGTTGTGTCATTCATATTATTTTCTTGGTTGAAACTTGGGAGAATGAAGAATCTAGGATCCCTAATATAGAACGATTTCTTTCATGGTCAACATGTTACAAGAAGTTCTCTTGTAGAGGTGTTGGAGGCATGGCTAATTACATAAAAAGAAGTATCTCTCCTCACATTAGGCTTCATAAGAAAAATCCTCTCAATCAGTACATATGGATGTAGATATTAGATATTAATGCCAAGAATATAATTTACATAGCAATATGTTATTTCACACCTATTAACTCTACTTTTTATACAAAAAAAGTTCGAGATAAGAACTGTCCCTACAAAATCCTAAAGCAAGATATCTACAATATGAAAAACGAAGGTAATATCCTAATATTAGGAGAGTTTAATACAAGATCCACAACTAATCAAGATATTATTTTAAGTAACGATTCAAACCCTAATCCTTTATGAATAGATGGGGACCTTGTTTTATCTAATAGATGCAATAGAAAATCTGAAGCGTTGGACATGTAATCCTTGGGATTATGTTACTTTTAACATAATATGTAAATATGTAAAGTAATAGGTGATAGGAAGGGTCTCAGGTTGGGAAAGACCTACAATCATTTATTAATGTATACATGCATCTATCATGATAATGCAAATCACATCAAGTATGGAGTTACTTTTCTTCCCACTCTTGGCCTGAAAGTTGTATGAGAGCTTCTCTGGACATTTCCTTGTTAGTGCAACCTGCCTTCTAATCCTTATGCATTCCTAAAGGATTTTTTATGATTAATATCATCTTCCATGCATTAGATAGCCCTAGTCTAAGAAAACACTATTATCTCTACAAATCCTTCGATGAGAATGATCAGTATCTATCCCTGTATAGAATCCATACAAACCAGTGAAAGCTTTGTTTTCATCTTACATTTATTGGTAGTTTGTCGTCTTACAAAGTAACCGGCGAAAGACATATTGCGATCGTCTTTGTAGACCCTAACCTCATAGACATATTATAGTAATGATTCTCATTCGTTAGGGTTTAGAGTTTAGAGTAGTTGGCGTGACACCATCACTCAACGTAACCCTAACGTAATATCTCAAACTCGTAGAATCTCACATCACAATGCTACCATTGCCTTGAGCGCCTGTCGACTGCACCATTGGTAATAAAATTTGCCTCTATTACCATGAAAAATATTAAATATTATAGTCTTGGACAAAGGCCTACATTTCCTGATGATAACATGATCCCATTCCTAGAACGGAGGCAGGGTGAAATATGGGTTGGTATGTTTGAATGTCTCTTCTCATACCTTTGATATTTCTTGACAAACTAGAAATAGTCCCTATAGAGTATATTTTCCTGTGAAATTTTAGCATTGTAACACATTATAGATAATATATGACACCTTATTAATACATTATCAGTGAATGGCAACTTCTTGTATTTGTCTCATGTCCATAGAATACGCATAAGTGCTAAAGTCTCATACATCTCTTTGTCATTCGACTCTTGTTTTAATACAAACCTGCAAGTACAGACCATCGTCAACCATCTATTTTCCATTTGAGTCTTGGGTATTGTTTTTTCCAAAGATTTCATAAATATTCTTTAAAGAAATCTATCACCGAAGACGTTGTTCTGATTCCGGAAAGTTAATGCTTTGCATTCTTTACTAAATCTTTGTCTAGTTGCTTTCAAATTTAATGCTTTGCATTATTTACTATTACATGGCACTGAGAATAGTATGGTTCTTTCAGAGAATAGGATGGTGCTTCACATGTAATAGAAAGTATATTTGGTCCATATCACCAACCCCTTGTAGTATTTATACTTCACAAAATCTTCCATTGTTACTTTAGTGCATCACCTTCCCCTTGTAGTATTTATACTTCACAAAATCTTCCATTGTTATTTTAGTGCATCACCTTGTAACTGGAAACTAGCATTTCAAGTAGACGACAATCCATTCACTTGTAACAACAAGTGCATTTGGACAACATAAAATAAATAATAGAGGATACATAGATAAGAATATCATAGGAAGGGGGTTGGCATAATCCTCGTGAAAAATCCAATCTTCATTGTACCCATTGCGGAATGAATGGGTCACATGTAGCCATAAATTGTAGAGTTCTATCAAAGAATAACAAAGAGGAAAGATAGAGTCAGAAAGAATACATAAATAGAACTTCAGGACCAACAAAATTTAAAGCACTTGTTCATTATGTTGTTTCCCATTGCAATATAGGATTAACTGAATATTTATTTAATACTTCATTTTCTTCTTCAGAAGATGCATGGTTTCTTGACACAGGAAAAATATCCCACTTGACATTTAGAAGATATTTATTTGAAGACTTTGATGAAAATGTAGATGGCATAGTGGA
The DNA here is from genome assembly GCA_010110895.2 of Picea sitchensis. NCBI lineage: Eukaryota > Viridiplantae > Streptophyta > Pinopsida > Pinales > Pinaceae > Picea > Picea sitchensis. Next base: position 55,970 of record SNQJ01S0025201.1, read on the forward strand.
CTTTGCAGATAGATCAAGTCTCAAACCTTTGAGAATGGGCACCTTCAGGCTTAAGTTACTTGGAATCTCAAATTTTATTCTACACAATGTACTTTATCTTCCTGAGATGCAAAGAAACTTGATGCCCCTTCTGCACATTAGACAACAAGGCCACTATGTTCATATGTTCAGTGGCAAAGTTGAAATAAGGAATGTTTCTGACAACCTGCTTGTCATGAATGAAATGGAAGATGGAAAATTGTTGAAGTTGAATGGGACATCTTCCCATACACACATTGATGCATACCTCTCTCATCATGACTCGGGTATAATTCCATTTAGTGTTTTATGGAAATCTAGATTTGGTCATATTAATTATGATAGTATTCATTAGTTGAGAAAGAATGGTGTTTCTAGTTTTCCTACTATTCTTAGGAAAATGAAGCAATGTGATGGTTGTATCCTTGGGAAACATAGAAAACAACCCTTTCATGACTCTACTTCTAGAGCCTATAGAAAATTTGAACTAATTCATTCTTATTTGTATGAACCTGTACATGTTCCTTATGCAAATGGAAACAAATATATCATGACTTTTATTTATGATTACCCCATGATGTGTTGTGTGTACTTGTTGAAAGATAAATCACAAACTTTTGAAAAAATTAAAATTTTTCATGTATGGATTCAAAATGAAGCTCAATCTCGTATTGGCTCTCTTTTCACTTACAACGGAAGAGAATATACTTCTAATGAATTTGAAATCTACCTTTGCCAACATGGGATCAAACATCAAACCAAAGTTCCATACAATCCGCAAGAGAAATTTTTGATTGAACAAATGAACATGACAATCCTAAATATGGTTCATTCCATGATGTTTTTCATGAATGTTAAATTGATGTTTTGGATTGATGCAATTCAATGTGCATTTTATGTCAAAAATAGGTGTTGATCTCATGCTCTTAATAATAAGACTCCATATGAAATGTGATATGGCCACATTCCTTCGATGAGGCAACTTAGGGTCTTTGGTTCCACCTGGTATGCCTTGATTCCTAAGGAGAAAAGAAGAAAGATTGATGCAAGGAGTCAGAAGCGCATATTCTTGGGGTACTCAAATTTCACCAAGGGGTATCATCTTTATGATGAGACAAATAAAAAAAAATTCCTTTCCAAAGATGCGATATTTCTTGAATCCAGCAAGAAAGACAAAACTATTGAGAGGTATCTTGATCATTTAGACACATTTAATTATGTAAATACATCATGAATTTTATGATGAGATTCCAAATCTTGAAGGGGGGATCCCTACCTTGGGTCAATATTAAGAATCTCCTTATGAAGAACCATCTTCCCCTCTTGAGGATGTTCCTTCCACTTCATCATAAACTGAGGTCCACTTAGATGCTGTGATCAAGAGGATTGAAAATTTAAGGCTTCATGAGAGCTCAACACCATCTCAATCAGATAAGAAACCTAGACCATCTCGGAAAGGTCAACCAAAATGGCTCATAAAAAACTTGAAAGTGTTCATCCTGATGAGGTCGGGAAGATAGGAACCATATTGTCCTCAAAATAAGATGTAACTATCGTAGATAGTTCAAAATCAGATGATGTAGTTGAAATGGATGTTTCATATGATTGTAAGTTGAATTTATCTACCAATCTTGAACTGACTTCCTTTAAAGAAGCTTCTTCTCATGATGAATGGAAAGAAGCCATGAAAAAGGAATATGATAATATCATGAAGAATGGGACATGGAAGTTGTTGGATCCTCCATTTGGAACCAAACCAATCAAATTCAAGTGGGTATTCAAGAACAAGTATAGATCACATAACACACTTGAAAAGCTCAAATCAAGGCTCATCGAAAAAGGATTTGCATGAAAATAAGTTGTTGATTATGAGAAATATTTCCCCCCCACAACAAAATGGGATACCATCCAAACTCTATTTTCCATGGAAACACATAATGGATGTGAAGACTTCTTTCTTGAATGGAGACTTGAAAGATAATGTGCTCATGTCTCAATCAGAAGGATTTCTTGTGAAGCGACAAAAACATAAGGTACGAAAGATCATCAAATCCTTATATGTATTGAAACAATAACTACGAGCATCGTATAAAAAGTTAACTGAGCATGTTCTGAAATTAAATTTCAAGCTCTTCAATCTTGATGATGCAACTTTGTTTGTCAAGAAAGTTGGAAAAACATTGTATATCTTGTATTATATGTAGATTATATGTTGATAACGTTATATTTTCTTTATTTATAGAGGATTAGATTTACCATTATTCTTTTACTTCTTTACTATTAACTTATATGTATCCTATACTGAGAAATAACATCATAAACAAGAGACAAAAGAACACAAGAGATTTATCCTGGGAAAACCCAAAATGGGAGAAAAACCTAGAAACCTTTATTAGATAGATTATGTTCACAAAGAAAGTCTAATCATGTTCACCAACATATAAATAATAGAACAAAGGATATCCCAAGGTTCAACCATAACTACCACCCTAGTTGTTGAAGCAACACAATACCAAGGTAGCACACCTTTTCCAAGAGTAGAGCACAAGAGAAAAATACATGAAAGACTAAAAAAGAAGAATCTATCATTGCAGTTGTTGTGTTGCCCTTCCTCGGAATTTATCCTTACTTTTGTGTAGATGAGAGAGAGAGAGTGAGTGTGTCCAAATGAGCTAATGTGCCTCTTATTTATAGTCTTCATTCCTCTTTACAAGGCCAACTTCTCTTCTGCGAAGGTATCACTTCTTTGTTCTTTATTCTTCTGGGTTGACTTCTCTTATAGGGTATTTCCACATATGTTGAATGGCTCTATTGCTCCCAGAATATTCTTCTCGTATAAGAAAGGTAATCTATGAGGGAAATTACCTCCTACAACTACCAAAACATCAACACTCCCTCTTAGTTAGGGAGGTATCTTTCATGATGTCTTCATCTAGTAGTCCATTGACTACTCTACAATCACATGGTAGCACACAAATAAAATAATGCCATCAGTAGCTCGAATCATATGTCATAGTCTCTGCAATAAAGTAGCACATAGCTACTCCCAATGTGAGTTGGTAGTCTCCATGGAAATCAGCTAGTAGCACACAACTACTACAATTCCATCTAGTAGAACACGATTGTGTCGATCCATAGTAGTAAACAACTAATATCCAGTGGTACACAACCACTCCAAGTAGTACACATCTATTGTCCAAATACACAATTTCTCTATCCTGCAATCAACTGGTAGCTAGACAATCTACCACCATGCAATCCAACACTAGTAGCTAGACAAGATACCACCATGCAATCCAACAGTCTCTATGATTATGCAGCAATCAACTAGTAGCACACAACTACTACCATGCCATCAGCCATAATCATAGTCTGCAATCCCTATGACTGTGCAACAATAATATATTAGCACACAACTAATACCATGTCATCAACCATAGTCATAGGCTATAACTATGCAACAATCAACTAGTAGCACACAGCTACTACCATGCCATCATCCATAGTCATAGTCGATGTCTCTATAACTATGCGGCAATCAACTAGTATCACAAACCTAATACAATGCCCTCAACCATAGTTATAGTCTTATCCAGTAACATGAAGCTACTCCCATATTCATCAGGACTATATGTGTGATGTTTCTTCTCTCATCAGGTCTGGTAGTGCATTACCCCCTTAGTCACCTTACATGATTTATCTAGAGAACCCTTGGCTAGAGGGGTTATCCAGAAGGAGGAGAAACAAAAGACCTCCCTCTTAATGTGGGTGGAATTTTTGCATCATGCCAAGCTTGTCTCTAAATTACTCATACTTCACTCTAGATAGAGGCTTGGTGAGAATGTTCAGTATCTTCTCATCTATGGATATGTGCTGGAGTAGTATATCTCCTCTATGCACCATGTCTTGGATGTAATGATATTTGATCTCTATGTTCTTTGAGTTTTCATGAGAGATAGGGTTCTCTAAAATCCTCACACAAATTTGATTGTCACAATGTTTCAAAGTTGGCTCAAATTCTAGATCAAATATCCCTACAGGAAACTTGTGAAGCCACATTGCTTCAAGACTTGCCACACTAGTTGTGATATACTCTTCCTTTGCTATACTAAGTGCCATTGATGTATGCTTCCTTCTCAACCATGAGATCATACTTGATCCTAGACTGAAGAAGCATCTAGAAGTACTCTTCTGATATACTCCAATCCCTGTCCAGTCAAAGTTTGTATATCCCTGCAGCGTCACATATCCACTCGAGACATATCTCAATCCATATCAAATTGCACCATGTAGGTACCTCAAAATATATTTTCCTATCATTCAATGTACATGTCTCGGTTCAACCATGTACTGACTGAAGGAAATCACTAAAAAACATATGTATGGTCTGGTGTTAACCATGTACATCAAGGATCCAATCTATTGTTTGCACATCATGGGATCCACAAAATATGAAGATGAATCACTCAGAAGCTTCAGATTTATCATCATTGGTGTGGGCATGGTTTTGTAGTCCATCATCCCAAAACTCTGCAGGATCTCAACAATATATTTTCCTTGTCTAAGGAAAATCTCATATGATCTCTACCACACCTTCAATCCCAAGAAGTAATGCATCACACCTAGATCCTTCATCTTCAACTCTGAAGTGAGCTCTCACTTGCACCCAACTATGAGCATCTCATTTCCCGTCAGAAATAGGTCATCCATGTATAGAACCAAGATCAACAAGAAACTCTTCTCAACCTTATAGAAAATCTTGGGGTCTACATCACTCTTAGTAAATCCCAAGTTCATTGGGTAGTTATCTACCCTAGCATACCATGCCCTAGGTTCCTGCTTCAATCCATATAAGGCCTTCTTCAATTTGCAAACATGGGAATCTTTCCCATGGATAACAAAACCTTCCAGTTTCTCTATGTACACGTATTCCTCTATTACACCATTCAATAAGGAAGTCTTGATATCTATCTAGTGTAATTTCAATCCCATTGTGGAGTAAATCAAAATAATTGATATGATGGAAGTGTACTTTGCTACAGGAGAAAATGCCTCATCATAGTCTTCTCCCTCTTTTTTTGAGATTCCTCTAGCCACAAATATTCCCTTGTACTTATCTATGTTGTCATCTGCAATATGCATGATATTGTAGATCCATTTGGAAGTCACTATTGACTTTCCTTCATGTCTTAGAACCACCTCCCACACTGTTGGTTGTGGAGCCTGATTATCTTCCTAATTTAGAGGTCTTTTACTTCCAGCCGTGTTTATACCCCATGAATTATTTACACCCCATAAGTATGTACACTCTTCCAGGCGGGGGAGTGCAGAGGGGGGTAGCCCCTCTGCGGGGTCCGGGGGGGCTATCCCCCCGGCTGGGGGGTTTGGGGCCAAGCAGGCCACCAGCAGGGGTTCAGGAGCAAAGCCCCCGAAGCAAAATTTCCTTGTAAAAGTATATTGTAATTTCATTGTACATTTGGACCATTCATTATAAGGTCACAGATCTAACGATAGAGATTATGTTAGGGTTTTTTTCCCTAGAAGGAAACCCTCTTTTTGAGGGAAATGTATTGTAGCTATGTATGTTGGTGAGTATTGTATTCTAAGAGAGGAGACTGTAAGAGAAAGAAGAGGAAGTTACAACGGGTTTTGTTGTAGGTTGTATCCCTTCATTTTGCTGGATAATAATAAAGAAAGGATCTGGTAATTTCTTTGGTGGACGTAGCCCACACTGGGTGAACCACGTAAATTTGTGTCTCTCTTGTATTGTGTATCTTATATTTTTTGTTTCCGCATTTGTTTTATTTTATTGCTCCACGGTCCTATTTTTCTAACAACTGGTATCAGAGCGTAAGGTAACTCGTAGGAAAAGAGGGTTCCTGGTTTGAGTGGGAGCAATGTCGGAAGATGGAAAGTTTAGGGTGGAGAAATTTAACGGCCAAAACTACTAGGTATGGAAGATACAGATGGAAGATTATTTATATTAGAAGGATCTATTCCTACAATTGAGTGGAGTAGCAAAGAAGCTGGAGGCCATGAAGGACGAAGAATAGGAGTTTCTTGACACAAAGGCTCTAGGAACGATATGGCTAAGCTTGGCAGTGTCGGTGGATTTCAATATCTCGAAAGAAAAGACAATGAAGGGTTTGATGGATGCGTTGGCCAAATTGTATGAAAAACCCTCGGCATCCAATAAGGTATTTCTAATGAAGAGATTATTTAATACGAGGATGTCAGAAGGTGGAATTACATTGGATCATTTTAAATGAATTTAATATGATTACTAATCAATAGGATTACGTGAAAGTGGACTGATGATGAGGGTTAGGGCTCTTCTAATATTCTAGTCATTTCGGAATGGCTTGGTCATGGTACATGAAAGTAACTCTGTCCTACGGTTCCAAATACTTTAAGAATTTTATGATGTTGTTGGTGTTATCACTTGGTGAGGAAATCACGGCTGAGGAGAGAAAACCACAGGTGAGACATTAGGTAATGCATTGAACATGGAGAGCAGAGAACAAAGGATAGAGGAAGGGCTCAAGAAAGCATGGGAATTCTAGGAAGGAAAATTCCAAATCCATATTTGGAAAAATAGAGTGCTGGAAATTATGGGAAGAAATATTGTAGAGCTCCAAGAAACAAAGAGATGGACAACATGGGAGAGAAATCGAGAGTAAATGTAATAGGTGATGTGTTACAAGATGCTTTGATTAGTTTTGTAGATAATATTTCACGAGGAGTCTTGGGTAGTAGATTAGAGCTTTATTTCATACCACACCATAGGAAACACATTTTTCTAGATTATGTTCAAGGTGATTTTGGGCCAGTTCATTTTGGGTGATGATGCACCATGCAAGAATTGTTGGAATGGGAAAGGGTAAGAAATAAAAACAAATAAAACAACACAATGGAAACTAATGGTTGTTGAAGAGGTAGAACATATTCGTGTTAAGGAAAAATCTGATTTCAATAGAGGTAGTTGGCAGTGAAGGTTGTATATCCATATCTATAGATGAGATGTGGAAGGTCATCAAAGGATCATTGAGGTGATAGCGAAAGGAGAGAAGGTAGGTACATTGTATTTATGTACTGATGTCTGCGACTCTTCTATATCTTTTAGCTTCTACATGAGTGGATAAAAAACTGTGGAATCATAGGCTTAGAAACATAGAAAAAAAAAAAAAAAAAAAAAAAAAAAAAAAAAAAAAAAAAAAAATTCAAATCTTAAACAAATTGATTTGGACCCACAGTGAGCATTGTGTTTATGGAAAACAAAGAGATTCAGATTTCACCAGTCGAAAAAGAAAAGAAAGAATGATTAAGAGCTTGTGCATACAAATGTATGGGGACTAGCTCATGTATCATCTATGGTGGCTCTCATTATTATGTACTTTTATTGATGATGCAACTGAAAAACTTGGGTTTATTGCATTAGACAAAAAATCGTGTTTTGATACTTTTAAGAAATGGAAATCTTTAGTTGAGAATGAGGCAGGGAAAAAGTTTGAAGTGTCTCAGTTAAGATAATGGAGGTGAATCGCAGCAAGAGTTTGATGATTACTTTTTCATACCATGGGATTAGAGTAGAGAAAGGAATAGTTCCACGAACACCACAGGAAAATGGTGTGTCAAAAGGATGACGGGACAATCATGGAGTGTGCAAGGAGTATGAGATTGCATCTTTGGTTTGCCCTTATAGTTTTGGACAAATGTTGTAGATACTACATTTCCTTAATAAGCAGAGGACCTTCAATCTCTTTGGATGGTAAATTCGAGGAGGAATGGGCAGGAAAAAGGTAAACTATTCTTTTTTGAAAACTTTTGGGTTGTGAAGCATTTGTCCCATATTGATAAAAGAAAATAGGAGAACAAAGCTTGAGGCAAAATCTAAGAAGTGTACCTTTATTGGATATGGTGTTAATAATTTTTAGTTATCGTTTATGGGATTATGAAATAAAAAATCATTAAGAGTAGAGATGTCATATTCAATGAAAAGGTCATGTACAAAGAATCGATTGTAGGGAAACAGGAAGCAGAAAAAAAAGAATACCACAGGTCTTGATGAGATCATTGAAAAAAGAAATTCAAAAGGAACTTGAAAATCAAAATGTACAACAACGAGGGAAGGTAGGTACCTCAAACACATGCTAGTGTTGTTAGAAGATCTTCTGAGGTTAAGTATACCTCCTGACGATACTCTCCTTCATTATAGTATTTATTGTTCACTGATTTTGGTGAACGAATGTTATGAAGAGGCAATGCTTGGGTAGACACCAAAAGAAATTGAGCAAGGAATGAAGAGAAAATGGATTCCTTAGCAAATAACAGACTTGGGGACTTGGTTGAGTTTCCTATAGGAAAAACTAACATTGAAGAATAAATAGATTTACAAGTTTAAGGAAAGTGGAGAACCAGTACAAGGCAAAGACTTGTTGTAAAGAGTTTACTACAAAGAAAGGAACAGATTTTGATGAAATATTTTCTCACATTGTTAAAATGACTTCAATTAGGAATATTTAAGTCTTATAAGCGGTAGAATATTTTCATATTGAACTGTTAGATGTAAAAAACAACTTTCTCCATAGGAGTTTGGAGGAAGAGATTTATATCACGGTAACCACAAGGGTATGAGGTCAAGGGAAGGAGAATTTGGTATGAAGGTTGAAGAAAGGCTTATATGGCTAAAGAAAGCTCCAAGAGGCGATTGAGTGTCGAGAGTTTGATAGGTTTATGATAGAACATGGTTATAATAGATAATAAATTCGATCAACTGTTTATTTTAAAAGGCTAGAAAGCGGAAGTTATATTATCTTGCTATTTTACGTAGATGACATGCTTGTTGAAGAGACTAATATGCAGGATATAAATGTGCTAAGAAGAGTGTAATTAATTTTCGATATAGGATTTGAGTCTTTTACCAAGAAAATCCTTGGTATGAGAATAACAAGAGCAGGAAAAATTACTGGCCCGACATTGTCTCAAGGTTAGTACACAAAGAAGGTGTTGGAGAGGTTTAGAATGCAGTCCAAAACCGGTTTATTTTTTGGCCAACCATTCAAATTAACCTAAGGAAATGTGTCCCAAGACATGGAGGAGATAGAATACATGTCCTAGGGTCCCCATATTCATCAGTGGTTGGCAGCTTGATGTATGCAAGGTTTACAAGATTAGATATTGCACATGCGGTGGGAGTTGTGAAAAGATATATGAACAATCGGTGGAACATTGGGAGGCAGTAAGTGGATTCTCAGTTATTTGATAGGTACTACTACACACGCGAATTATGTTTTTTGGAGGTTCATAAACTTTTCTATAGGGATATGTTTGATTAGGATATGGCCGGTGATAAAGATAGGGAGGAGCACCAAAGGGTATGTTTTACTATAGGTGGAACAATAGGTTGGATTCGGCTGAAAAAAGGTTGTTTCACTTTCAACAACGGAGGCAAAGTATGTTGCTACTCTGAGACTGGCTTGAGATGGTTTGGTTACAAAGGTTTATGGAGGAATTGGGAAAGCGGAGAACAACGGTTGTCTTTGGAATGATCCCGAGGAGTTCCATTCACCTTCTGAAAGAACTTCAGGACTTCCATTAAGACCACTGACATATACATTTGAGGTACCACTTCATAAAATCCACTTTGGAAGATGGACAATTGAAATTTGGAAAAGATACACACTAGCGAATCTATGAGACATGTTGGCAAGGGAGTAACAGGGGCCGAGTTCTTGATGGGTTTGAGTTGGTCTTCCAATAATGAATATGAAGATATAATTTTCTAGGTCCAAGAGGGTTTAGAGTCCAACATATACAACAGCATTGGAGTTGTTCAGATCAGTCTCAAAGTGGGAGATTGGCTGGTTGTGGGCCTAATTATCTTCTTGATTTAAAAGTCTTTTTACTTTCAGTCGTGTTTATACCCCATGAAGTATTTACACCCAGAGAGGTCTTTTACTTTCAGTCGTGTTTATACCCCATGAAGTATTTACACCCCAGAAGTATGTACACTCTTCCATGTGGGGGAGCCCATATGGGGGGTACCCCCTCTGTAGGGTCCGTGGGGTCTATCCCTCTGGCTGGGGGGTGTGGGGGCAAGAAAGCCCCCAACAGGGGTTCAGGGGTGAAGCCCCCGAAGCAAAAATTGCCTTGTAAAAGTATATTGTAATTTCATTGTAAATCTAGACCATTCATTATAAGGCCGCAGATCTAATGATAGAGATTATGTTAGGGTTTTTTCCCGTAGAAGGAAACCCTCTTTTATGAGGGAAATGTATTGCGGCTATGTATGTTGGCAAGTATTGTATTCTGAGAGGGGAGACTGTGAGAGAAAGAAGATGAAGTTACAATGGGTTTTGTTGTAGGTTGTATCCGTTCATTTTGTTGTATAATAATAAAGAAAAGACCTAAAAATTTCTCTGGTGGACATAGCCCACATTAGGTGAACCACGTAAATCTGTGTCTCTCTTGTATTGTGTATCTTCTGTTTTTTGTTTCCGCATTTGTTTTATTTTATTTCTCCGTGGTTCTAAAACACACATCATTATTCATGATGGATCAATAGTCCTCCATCATGGCTTCTCAACATCTTCTTAAAAGGTGGAAGGCTATGAATCAATGATGTTTCTCATCAATGTCACATAGCTAGAAATATTATGTGGTCTCTTGCTCTCTCTAAAAGAGGGACTTGGAGTTGCATGTCCTTCAGCTTCCTGCAAGGTGTTCCGGAGCCAAGATGGTATCTTCCTATTGACTAGTGCATCTACAGGTCTCTCTGACTCTACCATCTCATTTTTAACTTTTGGAAAGGGTTCCTCTGGTGTAGAGTCTTCCATGACTTTTTCTCTTGGATCCTATTTCTCCTCTTGGTCCATGTACATGTGAGACTCCCTTGATATTTTGAAGGCTTCATCTTCATCAACTGTTACATCTCAACTAATATCAATCTCTACAAAAGTGCATGGGTAGGCCTTGGTCATGGATCATCACTTCCATTGCTTCTACAATGGGTATGTTCTTTCTTTCTACAACCCCATTTTGTTGGGGGTTATAGGGAGTTGTTATATCCCTATTAATCTTTGGTTCTCTACAAAATTATTTAAACTCCTTTGAGGTGTACTCACCTCCACTATCATATCTCAAAACTTTAATCTTCCTTTTAGAGATATTTTCAACCAAACCCTTGAATTCCTGAAACTTGTAGAAGACTTCATCTTTTTCTTTCAAGAAGTAGATCCATGTCTTTCGAGAATAGTTGTCTATGAATAAGACATAGTATACAAAGTTTCCTAAGGCATTTGTCCACATACATTGGAGTGTATGATGTCCAATATACCCTTGGACCTATTTCCACTGCCAGTAAATATTCCCTTGAAATATTTTCCAAGTGTGTAACCTTTGTATACTCCATCATGTTCTACCTGAATATCGAGTAGAAATATAACCATATTTCCAAATATCAGTACTGCTCTATATTTTATGTGAGAAATTCATTAGTGGCATAGCTCACTTGATCTAACACTCTTGTGTACAAGGGTTTTTTCTTGGTGTCCCTTCAATTTATATAGTCTTCCCTCTTGGACACCAATCACAGTATCTTTATCAGTGCTTGAATTCTTGAGCCATAGAATAAATCCATCCACAAAATATACCCTAAAACCTTTATCTTCTAAAGAAGAGATGGAATGTACATTTTTCTTCAAGTTTTGTACAAACAAAATATCCCTAATTAAAATATGGTTACCTCAGTCAAGTTGTAGGGAGGCTTCTCCAATGACTTTGACTACATTCTTGGAATCATCCCCAAGATCCACTTAAAAGTATGAACTATTTTTTGTCATATTTGAAAGATAATTTTTGGATCTGGTGATGTGCTTGGAAGCACTACTATCTATGAGCCAAGTGTCACTCCCTTGAGTGATGGTTATTGTGAGTGCTAAAACAAATAAAAATTATTCATCCTTTTACTTTTTTTCTCTAGCTTCTATTGTATGTGCATGGTGCTTCTTCTTCTTTCCCTTTTCATGTTTATGAGGGAATTGTGAGGCATAATGTCCCATATTCTTGTAGATGTAGCATTTTATATTTGATGCATCCTTTCTATGGCATGGTTTCTTAGACTTCATTGGGTTTGCTTCTTCTCTTTCCTTTCTCTTATTCACTTGGTGACCAAGTGATTGATTTTCGTCATCATTAATCGTCTGTGATTTGGATATCAACCTGGATTTCTCTTGGCTCCAGTCTTCCCATAGCTTGTTGAAATTGGGCAATTTTCTTCTAGCACAAATCCCTTGAATAAATGCATCCCAAGATGAGGGGAATACATTGAGTGTAGTAGTCACGAGTTCAATGTCTTCTACTAGATCTCCAATGGCCTCTAACTAGTACTTGATCTACGATATCCTCACAAAATAGTTGGCTATTGTTTCTGACTTGTTCAGTGTCATGTTTTTGAGTTGATGCCTTAGAATAAGATTTCGACAGGTGTTCTTACTTTCATAAATTTTGGTTAGGGAATCAAAAATTTCCTTCATTGTCTTCAGTTCTGATAGATTATGTATTAAATGATCCTTTATTGAGTCTATCAAGATCATCTTGGCCTTGACCTCATTCTTCCTAAACTTTTCTTTGGCATCTTATTCTTCTGGTTCTAGAAGCATGTTCTTGATATTATCCAATAACTCATTGTCTTCTATAATGAAGAGAAATTTTGTCTTCCATAATCTAAAGTTATCTCCTCCATCCAATATATCTTCAACTCTCATGTTGGTTAACATTTTCACTAGTAGAAAGCCTAGCTCTGAAAAACTTTGATTTTTTAAACTTCACCAAACTGGACACTGAGGTTTGCAGGGGGTGCACTAGGGTAGGGAACACTACTCTATGAAATAATTATCCCCAATGACCTTGGGATATTTCTCAATGATCGTTATAAATTATTTCAGTACAAATGCAAGGTATTGCAATGATCTTCCTTCTAGTGGTCAAACTGTTTGGAAGGTAACCATCTTTGATACCATGTTAGATTTTCTTTATTTACAGAGAATTATAATTACCAGAGTTATTTTACTTATTTAACATTAACTTATATGTATCATGTACTTATAAATAATAACATAAACAAGAGACAAAAGAAAACAAGAGATTTATCCTGCGAAAACCCAAAATGGGGGAAAACCCAACAACCTTTCTTAGAAAAAAAAAATTCACATAGAAATTACAATCATGAACCACCAAATAAACCCTAGCACAAAGGTTATATCAAGTTACAACCAGAAATACCACCCCATTTGTAGCAGAAACATAATATAAAGGTAGTGCACAAGAGAGAAATACTAGAAAAACTAAACAAGAAGAATTGTTGTCATTACAGTTGTTGCATCACCCTTCCGAAGACTTGTGCCTTAATTTTTTGTATATGAGAGATTGATAGTGAGTGTGTCCAAATTAGTAAGGTACATCCTATTTATAGTCTTCGTTTCCTACTTATTGGTCCAACTTCTCTTCTAGGAAGGTGTCACTTCTTTGTTCTCTATTATTCTAGGTCAAATTCCCTTCTAGGGCATTCCACATATGTTCAATGGTTCTCTTTCTTATGGAATCATCTTCTTGTATAAGAAAGGTCATCTAGGAGGGAAATCATGATTCGATTTATTTTTGGCATGAAATAAGAGCATAGATATAATAAATAAATGTGCAAAGATATATCAGATATCCAATAATATAACATAAATGTATCAGATATATAACCATATGTTACGAGGAAAATCTCTCTATTGCATGTCTTAAACCAAAACAGATGGAATGACATGAAAAAATAAAATATAATCCCAAGTATGACATATAAATGAAAATTCTAACAAGGAAAGATCAAGAGCCTACCTCGTTCGAACGTTCGATGAATACCATCATTGAGCATGAAAATCAAAGCTTTATACATGAAACTTGTCCTCAACAACCAATATACGCAAGCATATGGTGATAATATATAATGTTATCATATAAAATAGAAGAATCCATTAACATACATGACAAATACTCCCATAGAATAACAATTCAAATATTTGCAAGATAACAATTGCATGAGAAAAGAGTATTTCTATTAAAATAATCAACAAAAGTGTATAAGTGAAAAATTTATGTGTCGGTACATCTCAGAACCAAGAAACTAATTCCCTTCTAGCACGGCCTCCTGTTATGGGTGGGAAATCCCTCCTACGGAATAGCACTAAGGGTTTTATCATGCATTCAGAAATAACCTAAAGATTCTTACTTTTTACCATCATCCCATGCCTAAACCCCATTACTCATATGTAAATACAAGGCTAGAGAGATTAAGTTGGCGTACCTTATTTTTTGTGTTTGATGTTGATCCTTTTTCATGCTTGGTCATTCTTTGACTACAACTCTCCTCCCAATGTTGACCTGCATTCACTAAAGACAAACAAAGAACTCCACATGCATTTGATCTATGAACTAACGGGTTAGGGATTTAATCAATTATACAATCAATATTCCAATAACGACAATCTCATATGGTGGGATGGGAAAAACAATTCTTTTATTAACTTCACAATGATACCTTACAATGATAAACTCGGCCACTCCTCATTGATCCTGGTCCTGGGCTCTTCTTCCACTATCTTCCAACTGCTTTGCTCTATACTTATCTTTGCACAAGGATGGCTAAAGGTTGGGACAAAGGGAATTCTTAATCAGGTATAGTTTCTTTACTATGATTCTCCTCTTTTCAAATGGGATCCCTACCCCTTCTTTTATAGGCTAGAAAGAGCTAGGTATTTGGTCGAATGACTGGCCATGCATGGCCAAAAGGTTTAGTTAACTTGCCCAAAGCTATGTGTTCCATCAGAAACTTTCCTTTTTTCGTGCTTCTGAAGGTCCACATGGGCTATAGTGGGTCATATAGCATGGACACTATAGATACACGTGAGTTGTAGTGGAGCAAGGTGTGTGGGCCTTTAAAAATGGAGTTTTTTAGAAGATTTGTTCAGTAGTGGCTTGGAAAAGAAGGAATATGAGATGGCTTGATGCCAGGTAAGCATGTTTGGTGAAAATTAGGGTTATAACAGATGCCCCCTAATGTGTTAGTTCAGAAGAGCATCTGATGGCCAAAATACATTATCAATCTTTATCAACGTACCAAACTAGTGAGTCCAAGGACCAAAATTCGGGAGGTGCCATATGCAAAATAACAATTGTCTCACCGAGGCGGGCATACCCATGATCGAGATGAAATAAAATCATGGCTACCAATAAAATACATTGTAGATCCATGTCATATAACTATATAAAGTGTAGTCATGAGCAATACACAATGGATCTACATCTCAAAATCAAAAGATATACATGTATAGTATCCATCTTCTAGAAGATGATAAGGCTTGATGGCTGGAGATGAGGTCTTCAGAGCTCGATCAACAACTTCAAAATCTTCAAAACTTAGGTAGGAGTGTAATATGAGTGTATGACTTCACTACCTAGAGGTCTTTGATGGCTTGTTGGTCATGGAATAGAGAATCTTTATGATCAGGATGAAGGCTTCATTGATTTCAAACAAAGACTTGATTGGACTTTGAGGATGGCTAGGCATGAGGGCAAGAGACAAACTACAGAGGGGCCAACTCAGGCTTGATAAAAACTTCCCTTGGACAATAGCATGACAAATGATGAGACTCAGGCAGCATGGCATTGACATAAGTTCACAAGGTAGGAGGCGATGCAAACTCTCCATATGTTTGGAAGAAAAAACAAATGGAGGAGGACACAGTTCTATGTAGCAAGAACATCTTCCTATGGTCATATTAAATCCCAGAGCTTGAAGAAAAAATGGAAGGATGTGCTTTGTCTAAGGGAGACTCATTGTGTTGCCAATAAAAAGAAAATACTTTTCCCTTCCTCTTTTTGGGGTATATTTGATTTTTCTGTCTTTTTCAATAATTTTGGAAAAGCATAAAAGAATGCTATGTTACAAAGGAGGAATCGAGTGTCGCAAACATACTAGTTCCAAGCACACGGAACATAGGGATGCTCAGGGAAAAGGGACATATGAAAGAAAAGGACACTCAAGAAAAATCCTCCAGGGGCCAAAGGTGTCAAGACACAGAGGCAAAGTGCTACAGGGCTTGTGTATAGGGCATGCTTCATATGGTTCAGTTGAGAGAAGCATGGATCCATCATTAGTCCAAAGACGCAGGTATGCAAATGTGATTAATAAGACACATAATGGTAATGTCCATTGATGTAGGTTTAACGAGCCCAGAGAAGGTAAGCTTGATGGTTTTTCATATTTAGAGAGCTTGAAAAAATGTAAAAGGAGACTCCCATGGGGTAATGTTTTCGAGGGTAGTCTAGTTGGTTCAAAAAAGGGGTAAAATAGCACTTACAAGATGTCTATTCAAAACCATTTTAATGAGTGTGATAAAGACAAGATCACTCGACCATTTTTTCATTTTTAAGGAGTTTGAAAAAAGCTTAACTATGGACTCCATCAGGAATGTTCTTCTGGACCATTTTAATGAGTGTGAAAGAATAAGGTCACTTGGCGATCTTTTTAGTTTTAGAGAGTCTAAAAAGAGCTTAACTATGGACTCTGTGGGGGTTCCTTTTTCATAAATTTTGTCCCTCAGGCCCAAAAAAGGGGTAAAATTATACCTGAGGATACTCTTCTAGAGATCTCAGGCCTCTAGAGTATACCTTTGTTCGTACAGTTGACCATCCAGACCAAAAAAGGGGTAAACTACCACCAGAGAGACGTGACTTCAAATTTTAGTTTAACGAGTGTGAAAGGCCACAAGATTTCTCGACAATCTTTTCATGTTTAGAGGGTCTGAAAAGGGCTTAAAAGAAGACCCATGTAAGGAACGTTATTCTGGACCAATTTAACGAGTGTGAAGAAACAAGGTCACTCAACAATATTTTCATCTTTAGGGGTCTAAAATGGGCTTAAAGAAGACTCCAAGGGGGCTACAACTCATGTATGAAACTGGTTTAGGTAGAGCCTGGTGCTAGGCTCATACTAGGAGTCTCTTCAATAGTCAACATGGGAAGTGTCCCAAAAGGGAAGAAAACACAAACCACGGTGTAAGTCCTTCCCCGGTATAGAAACCATAGTCATGGCTTCAAGGATAGCCTTATCTGAAGGTAATTCAAAATCCGATAAATCATGCAAACGAGGATCGACAGTCCCATAGGGTGAAGTAAACTGACCATACTCCATATGAAGATGGAGGTTCTGACCAGGACTGACAAAGTCTATCAACGAAGAATCACAATCACGGGGGCTTGAGGATCTACTAATAATGAGATCAGACTCAGAAGGATACTCAAGCCCACTTGGACCAAGAGGGGGAAGTAAGGGCTCCCATGCCCCCATTGGATACACCAATGGATCATTTTTTTATTCTAGGTCTCGAGAAATAAAACATGATTGCACGGGTTCCTTCTCATAAGTAATTGAACATCGAGGATAAGATGCCACATAATTAACCCGTGGTGGGGTGGAGTCTACACGAACACTAGGAACATATAAAGGGTAGCTTGAACTAATGTTGAATTAGGATTCCAATTATTAGATGCTAGCTGGTCAATAGTGACAATGCTTCCATTGTGAGGGAAGTGCATCACCTGAAAGAGCGTATATACCATAGAATTTATAGCATATACACAATCATGCCTGAGAAGCATATTGAAATCTAACAGGCCTTGCACCACTATAGCATCGACACGGACAATCTTCCCTCCTAATGAGATAGGCAACTGAGGAAGAATATCCAAACATTCACTAGGACGTATGTCAAAATCCAATAGCTCATGTGAAGTAGATACAAGCTTGGGAGAACCCAAGACTTTCCAAACCAAGGAGGATAAAATACTTGCAGAAGCTCCTTCATCCACAATACATCGACAAATGTTTGTTGAATTAACTTCAACCCTTATTTGAAAGGGTGCAGAGGAAGGAAGATGAGGATCAACAAGGTCATTCCAATGAAAGGAAACCATCCTAAGGCTTGGAGGGGGTGTGCTCAGAATAAGTGGAATGCCCCCTTGTTCTGAAAATGTTGAACTAGAAATACTAAAAACATAGTCGATAGATACATCACTCCTCAAGAGAAGAGTGGGATCAACCGAATACTGAATTAGCATGACCACTTTCTCAACAAATGGTTGCATAGGCTGAGAGTGTAACACCCCCGACCATTTCCCCATGGTCGGGCCAATGCTACTATGTGGAAAAACACTTCTATAACACATTATGCATTCTAATGAACTTAAAATGCTTAATTACAGTTAAACATAGAATTACTGCTAGCATTTCAGAGTTAATGGAAATAAAAATAATTCATATGCACAACAAAATACGTGATAACATTGCAACAATCACAGGTATGCAATTTAATTAATTACAAAATTACAAAACATAGTGACACTTATCTTTGAAACTGTCATGCACCACCAATTGTGTGTAGACCTTCCACAAGCCTCCCAGCCTTTGACCATGCTGCTCATCACTCTCAGTAATAGTTCACCCCCAAGCTCGGACTAAGCTCCACCGGGTAAGGAATCCTAGGCTAGGTAAGGTTTACAGGAATAATACACATAAAAGAAGGAGGATTCTCTCCCAAGAACCACTTATTCCCACTGCCCATAGACTCTCCTTCCCCACATGCTTGTCCCACCCCAGGAGTATACACCTTCTCTGTCACCTAGATAGTCCTTCGACTGCTAACCTTCCTTGCCTTGGGCTCTAGCAACAGACTGGACCAGAAATCTCTGAGCTCTGTGGCAGCTACAGGGTTCCTTCCAGGAGCTCTCTACTTCCTCCGTGCACTCTCTCACCTAGAGAGAGTCACTCACAAGCTTGGTAAAACCTACCTCTTCAAAAACAATCACCTCCCTCGCCTGGAGAGAGGTTACACACATGTCATACAACCGGTTTCCTTAATCTTGTTCCCATACAAAGAAGAAAAACAACAAGGCTTAGCAATGAACATACAACAACAACAAACCACACCTAGCCAAGAACTGCATGGCCACAATAGTCAACTAGGACAATAAACATGGGTTTCCCAAAACATGTGACAGATAGACGCTTTAGCGTAACAAGGCTCAACAATTACAAGACACTTTGGGTTTCCCCAACTAGTTATAAAGGATAGACTCACGACTTTGGTTTCAGAGATGCGTAAGGTGTACAAATATTCCACGTAGAGACACCCATAGTTCAGGTAAAGGATCCATCATAAAACACCCAACAGAGGTCGATAGGGAATGCCCACCCATTCAGACAGAAGATGGAGAATGGACTCCCTGACTCAAGTGATGGATGGAGGAATGTCTGACAAACCCACTCAGACGCAACTGTCTGCGGAAAATGGGAAGCAAACCCCCAACATGACTCACTTCCTGGGTTAAATTGTATGTGCTTGGGTAGACAGATGTTTCCCATGAGGCTGGATGTTCTTCATCAGCTGGTATGCACTTTTAGGCATGCGTTCCCCCTTCTAGGGATTTGGGATCAAGGAAAACACGTTTCACACATCAGTTTTAGAATAATAATTTAATATTATTCTCAAGGGTTTAAGCCCCCTCATCTTAGCCCCTCTTCCTACCTCTCAACCCTCTCTCCCTTACCCAAGATTTTTGGATGCTTATTCCTCCATCACTCATTCATCGTGGTCAGTCCACACACAAAGATTTTTTGTATTAATACTGTGCATAATTACATGTACAAAAATCAGGCTCTTGGCCTTCAACACTTAGGCTCCCTAGTCTAATAACACATAAGCCCAGTAGCTTATATAAAATTGGCTCACCAGCCTATAAAACATAATTTCAATTCATAATGCAAGCTTTATACTTCATAGACATGATTTAAAACAGGGATCGGCCTTGGGGACATTACAATCCCCTCCACTTATTTTTGCACTGTCCTCAGTGCAACTTTACACTGCATCTACAAGCTTTTCAAAATTTTCAAAAAGATGTGGGTACTCTGCCCACATAATATCTTCATTCTCCCATATTGCATCCTCAGGACTGTACTAGGTCCACTGGACCTTTACAAGCCCTATAGCTCGATTCCGGAGTTGTTTGTTTTTCCTATCCAATATGCGCATAGGATGCACTTGCAAGACACCTTCTTGTTCCACCTGAATCAAATTCCAATCGATAACATGATTAGCATCTGGTATATATTTATTAAGAAATGAAACATGAAATACATTATGTATAGTCATAGATGCAGGTAATGTAAGCATATATGCAACTGGCCTAATCCTTTCCAGGATTTCAAATGGCCCACAAAATTTGACTGCCACCTTGGTGCAACTTCCCAGCTTCAGGGAACTCCTTTTAGATTTCACTTCCAGGAAAACATGATCACCCACTTTGAACTCTCTGTGGGTTCTATTCTTATTAGCATAATTTTTCTGCCTGTCCAGGGCAGATTTCAAATTCTGCTTAATTTTTATCATTTGGTCCTCCATCTCCTTGAGCAACTCTGGCCCAACTACTGCTTTATCAGCTGGATTATCCCAGCTCACGGGAGTATTGAACTTTCTTCCATAAAGTGCTTCAAATGGGATCATATTCAACGTGATGCATGATACCCATTGTGGCCAATTCTACCAAATGCGGTAGTCTTCCCATCTTGTACCCATTGTTGTAGGCGAATTCTACCAAGTGCAGGTAGTCTTCCCATCTTGATGGTTTGTCCATCACATACATTCTCAGTATGTCTTCTATTACTCTATTCACCCTCTCTATCTGTTCATCAGACTTAGGATGATAAGTTGTACTAAAGTTCAGATTTGTTCCAAATCCTTTGAAAAATCCTTTCCAAAAATTCGAGGTGAATTTCAGGTCTCTCTCAGACACAATCGTTTTAGGAATTATGTGCAATCGTGCCACTTCCTTTACGAAAATATCAGCAACATCTGCTGTCTTGTGATTAGTTTTCAGTGGAATAAAATGGGCAGCGTTTGTAAGCTTTTCCACCACCACCATGATCAAATCATGCATCTTGGTTGTTTTGGGCAATCCCATAATAAAATCCATCATTACTACTTCCCACTTCCACTTAGGAATGGGTAAAGGTTGCAGCAACCCTGTTGGGTGCCTATGCTTAGCTTTAAATTTCTAGCACTCCATACATCTGGCAATGTATTCAACGATCTCTCTCTTCATACCCAACCAAAAGTAATGGCTCTTGACTACTGCTACTGTTTTCTGATATCCAACACTGGACATTGGGTACAAAAATTATGTTCTTGTACAACAGTATTCCATCAGTTTCTAATTTATAAATTTCCATCTTCTATGGCATCTTACTCTGATGTAGCTTGTCTACCAATTCTCTATACTACAGATCTACATTTGTAGCCTCTAGAATTATGCTTTTAATATCATTCTGATACATGCTAATGGATGTAGCATGTAATTCATGCACCCTCCTGCTGAGTGCATCAGCCACTTTATTCTTCTTTCCTTTGATATGCTTGATCTCAAAGTCATACTCACACAGAAATTCCAGCCACCTACTTTGTCTAATGTTTAGGGTTGGCTGATCAAACAAATATTTCAGACCATTATGGTCTATTCTGAGTTCAAACCTCCTTCCCATGAGGTAAAGCCTCAATTTCTTCAGAGCATGAATGATTGCTCCCAACTCCAAATCGTGAGTGGCATAATTCTTTTTGTGCTCTTTCAGCTTCTTGGACTCATAACAGATTACAAATCCATTGTAACTGAGAAATCCTCCCAACCCTTCTTTACACGCATCTATGCACACCATGAAATCCACATTTGGATATGCAATCCTCAATATTGGAGCGTTGGTTAACAGCCACTTCAATTGCTGGAAACTTTTCTCACACTCTTTAGTCCACTGAAACTTTTTCTCCTTCCTTTGCAAGGAAGTGGTAGGGTGAGCTATCTTTGAGAACCCTACGATAAAGATTCTATAATAGCCCACTAGACCCATAAAGGATCTAACTTCTGCCACATTCATTGGTGCTGACCATTCTCTAATGGCCTCAACCTTCTCAGGATCCACGACAATCCCTTCTTCTAAAATAATGTGTCCCAAGTAATGGATTTACCTTTGATAAAACGAGCATTTTCTCAACTTGGCATACAACTAGTGTTCTCTCAACACTTGTAGCACCATCCTTAGGTGTTGTTCATGTTGTTCCTCTGACTTGGAATACACCAAAATTTCATCCAGGAAGACGATGACAAACATGTCTAGATAGTCCCTAAATACTCCATTCATCAAGCTCATAAAAACCACGGGTGCGTTTGACAGTCCAAACGACACCACTGTGAGCTCGTAATGACCATACCTTGTTCTAAAGGCGGTCTTGCTAATGTCTTCATCCTTTAATCTTACCTGGTGATAACCCAATCTTAGATATTTCTTTGAAAATATTTTTTCACCTTTCAACTGATTGAAAAGATCATTGATCCTCAGCAGAGGATACTTGTTCTTGGCAGTTACTTTGTTCAACTCTCTAAAATCAATGCACAGCCTCAATGTCCCATCCTTCTTCTTCATGAATAGGACCGGGGCACCCCAAGGAAACATTCTTGGGAGAATGTACCCCTTCTTTAGAAGCTCTTCAAGCTACAATTGCAACTCTTTCAGCTCTGGTGTACTCATTCTATAAGGAGATTTCGACACTGGAGTTGCTCTAGGCATAAAATTTATAGAGAAATCGATATCTCTCTTCGGAGGTAGTCTGGGTACCTCCTGAAATATGTCTTCAAACTCTGTTAGTACCACATGGTATTCAATATTTGAGACTTCATCTCTATATGCTTCCTCCACATAGGCTGCAAATAATTCACAGCCTTTCATGTAGCACTTTTTCAACTGCATTGCTAAGATTTCTCTAACATCCACAGCTCTGGGAATTCCTTGGACTGTTTTCCAACTCCCCTCCTCATCTAAGCATGTAAATTCCTTGTTACAATAGTCCAGGAGGGCATGGTTCTAGTCCAACCAGTCCATCCCAATTAAACAGTCATAAGATCCTAAAGGTAGAATATTCAATCCATCCTTCGTGCTCAATCCCTTCATGTCCACAGGACAGGACTTAACCAACTCAATGACTTTCCTCTTGGTTCTTGTAGCCAACTACACTAACCAAGAATTTTCATGTTTGCTTCTTGATAAATGCAAACTTTCCACCACTCTTGGGTCTGTATAACTATGGCTAGCCCTTAAATCAATTAAAATAATAAATGGTTGGTTGTTAATCATACCTTCCACTTCAATCATGTGCGATTGGAATTTAGCTTGCTTGTTGTCCAGGTCCACATAGATCCTTGTCATTCTATTGCCCATGTCCTCAACTGTTTCATCTTGTTGAACATTATGGACAGCTCTTACTTTGCCATTTTTATGAGGACAATCTTTGTACTTGTGGTTCTCTTTACAACCCCAACAGTGAATGGGAGTCTGTCTTAGCCTTTGTTCTCCCACTTCAGTCATTCTCAACTCCCTAAATGATGGATGTCCTTAAGGACTATTTCTAAAAAATGGAGGTTTGTTTCCCTTCTGCCTATGTTCTTTCTTAAACTTCTTCTGGTCAACCCAAGCCTTTTGAAAGGTAGGCTTTTCTCTTTGTTGTTCATATAAGCATTTCTCTCTTCTCATTGTTTCTTCCATAGTCTTAGGATCATCATACTGAATCTTGTCACCAATGGGAGGTGGCAGTCCACTCAAATACCTCTGAATCTTGACAGCCTCATCTTTGATGAATGGAACATACTTCAGTAATTCCAAAAACCTTCATTTGTATTCATCAATGGTCATGCTACCCATCTTGAGTTCGAAGAACTCCATCTTTTTGTCATAGTATCTTTTAGTCAGGTATTTCCTCTCGAAATACCTCTTGAATTCCTTCCATGTGATATCTTTCTCTCTAACGTGTTTCACCTGCACAAGATGATCCCACCACATGGATGCTTTTCATTTTAGTTTATACATCACAATTCTTCTTTCTACATGAGGGGAATAATTCTATAGTTTAAAGTATTTCCTCATACCCAACAACCAAGTTTCGGCATCTTCCTCCTTATTATGTTCTCCATTGAACATTGGAGGCTTGATCTTGTTCATTTCCCCTTTCAATTCATCCATCCTAGATCTCCTATTCTTTCTAGTAGGAGATGGCCTTGAACTACTGTGTGCTTCCCTACTGGAATGCTTTGGGGAGTGAAGGCATTGTCTGTTGACACTCTTTGATCTTATTTTCCTCTCAGGGGTCCTGGGACTCTCTGTATTGCTTGAGTCACTCTCCTTTTTCAATTTCTTTTCTATTCTTTCCAGACTCTTCAACATCCTTAAGTTGAATTGGCCTTGCCTATCCCTCACTTTCATGAGCTTTCAGCTATCAACTTGGCAAGCCTGGGCATATTTCTACAATCTTTCAATGATTTTCATCACATTCCCTTCCTTATCCAATTCTCTTCCGTGCCCATTGGAGTTCGATCCTTCAACTCCCAAGTTGACATCCCTTCCTTCTCTTTCGTTCTCTGAATTGGAGGCAATCAACACCTCTTCCATTTCTACACTCGGTGTCGATTTGCAGTTGTCCTGACACTCGTTGAAATGTACACACACAACATGCAGTCAATCGAAGTTTGTCTGGTCTTAAACCCTTAATAAAACTACAACATTCATAAACCAACGCGAATAAGAAAACGTTTTGATTCCACAATTTTTTTGAGCTCTGTTTGGCTCTGCAATTTCTAGTGATTGCCCTCATTTTCTTAGTACCAAACCCATGCATCCATGGGCCATGATCAAACGCTAAACTTATAGGTTCTACAAGACTCTCTAAATGAAACTTTGGGTTTCAGGGTTTTGGTCCCTGAGGTTCTCGCACTCGCTTCCCTCTCCAACTCCCGACTTTCGAAAATTCGATTTCCTTACCCTTTGGGCCTATAGCATAGATGTCGCCCACCAAGGTAGTGACACATGTTGTCCTTAAGAAGTTCCACCCCACTCCCAATGATGTCAGGGGGCCCCACTAATTTTACTTTTCATTTTGGAGTTTCAGGCATCAGGAGTTTGTGCATCTACACATCTCGAACTTCTATTTGCAGAAATTCAGAAATTACGGTCTATTCATCTACTTGATCCAATGGTCCTGATTCCCCATGATATGATGACTCAGATCTTGTCAGCATTTAATGTATCATAATTTTGTGTGTCACGAGGTCAAAAGATTTTCCAGCTTCATCCTCCCTATTCTAGAAATGTTGATTTCTTCCTAGACAATTAACAATCTAGATCTCTCTTAGATCGATGGTTGTGATCCAATCATGAATTCACATTTTGTGAAATCTCACAAACTCACCCTTTGACCATTTCAAGTTACAAGTTAGTGGAAGGTTGATCGCTCTCCACACGTCTTTTTCGATGGACGGTCCTAACGAATTCAGGATTTCACGTATCGGGATTTGCACACTCTTGTGCAACTCCAAAGGGTTTTAAGCCATGTGCACGTTCTCCAGATCTAACGGTCATGAGGGTTCTCCTTTCCTCCAAAACATATCCTATGGCTCCAAAACATTTGGTGTGGAGTTCTCTCTTTCCCTATGGCCATATACCACACCGGCTACAGTTTTATAATACCACTACACCTCCTGAGCTTTGTAACATTATCAAGTAGCCCGTTGACACTCAGAAACATTTTGAGGTTTGAAAAATATCTATGCTATAGTCTTCAATATCTTCCATATCGTCGAATCAATATATATCTCCTTCAATATAGTCATATGCTGGCTAATCCTCCATACACAATTTCTTCTCAAAACCTCGGTCCAAAGACCATTATCCAGCCCATCCAGGCTATAATGATCCCAAGCCAAATTATTTCTTGGAATCACTAACTACTACTAATCTATTGAGTTATTAAGTGCATACAAGATTCATCAACACATGGAGATCACAATATATTCAATATGTAGAAGCACAAGCAAAGATCTGACCTTTTTATTATGAGCAATGTAAGATCAATACAATAGATGG
>SNQJ01S0025201.1:84298-147217 GCA_010110895.2 Picea sitchensis
CTTCAGTGTGAGACTATGACCTAGTGGGGGTGCCCAGGCCACTGAGTCTCCTCATCACCTCTCTAAGAGGTGGGGGACATTACACAGAATCAGTGTTGAAACTATTCTCTGATACCATACTATAACGCCCCCGGCCATCAACCCCACAGTCGGGCCAGCGCTATTATGTGGAGAAACACTTATGTAACACATTATGCATTCTAATGAACTTAAAATGCTTAATTACAGTTAAACACAAAATTACTGCTATCATTTCAGAGTTAATGGAAATAACAATAATTCATATGCACAACAAAATACGTGATAACATTGCAACAATCATAGGTATGCAATTTAATTAATTACAGAATTACAAAACAGAGTGACACTTATTTTTGAAATTGTCATGCACCACCAACTGCATGTAAACCTTCCACGAACCTCCCAGCCTTATACCACGCTACTCATCACTCTCAGCAGTAGGTCACCCCTGAGCTCTGACTAAGCTCCACTGGATAAGGAATCCTAGGCTAGGCAAGGTTTACAGAAAGAATGCACGTAAAATAAGGAGAATTCTCTCCCAGGAGCCACTTATGTCCACTGCCCACAGACTCTCCTTCCCCACATGCCTGTCCCACCCCAGGATTATACACCTTCTTTGTCACCTAGATAGTCCATTGCTGCTAACCTCCCTTGCCTTGGGCTTCAGCAATAGACCAGACCAAAAATATCTGAGCTCTGTGGCAGCTACATGGTTCCTTCCAAGATCTCTCTACTTCCTCCACGCACTCTCTCACCTAGAGAGAGTCACTCACAGGCTTGGTAAAACTTTCCTCTTCAACAACAATCAACTCCCTCACCTGGAGAGAGGTTACAAATAGGTCATACAACTGGTTTCCTTAATCTCATTCCCGTACAAATCAAAAAAACAACAAGGCTCAGCAACGAACATACAACAACAGCAAAGCACACCCAGCCAAGAACTATGTGGCTGCCATAGTCAGCTGGGACAACAAACATACATTTCCCAAAACAAGTGATAGACAGATGCTTCAACATAACAAGGCTCAACAATTATGAGACACTTTGGTTTTCCCCAACGAGCAATAAAGGACAGACGCACGGCTCTGGTTTCAGAGCTGCGTAAGGTGTACAGAGATTCCACGTAGAGACTCCCACGGTTCAGGTAAAGTATCTAGCATAAAACACCCAACAAAGGTTGATCGAGAATGCCTGCCCGTTCAAATAGAATATGGAGAATGGACTCCCCGACTCAGGTGATGGATGGAGGAATTCCTGACGAACTCACTCAGATGCAACCGTCTGCGGAAAATGGAAAGCGAACCCCCAACATGACTCACTTCCTGGGTTAACTTACATGCAATTGGGCTGACACATGTCGCCCATGAGGTTGCATATGCTTCATCAGCTGGTGTGCAATTTTAGGCATGCATTCCCCCTTCCATATATTTGGGATCAAGGAAAACATGTTTCACACATATTTTTTAGAATAATAATTTAATATTATTCTCAAGGGATTAAGCCCCCTTAGCTTAGCCCCTCTTCCCACCTCTCAACCCTCTCTCCCTTACCTAGGATTTGTGAATGCTTAGCCCCTCATCACTCATTCATCGTGGTCGGTCCACACATAGAGATGTTTTGTATTAATACTATGCATAATTACATGTACAAAAATTAGGCTCCTAGCCTTCAGCCCTTAGGCTCCCTGGTATAATAACACATAATCCCACCAACTTATATAAACTTGGATCATGAGCCTATAAAACATAATTACAATTCACAATGCAATATTTATACTTCATAGACATGATTTACAATAGGGCTCGGCCTTGGGGACATTACAGAGAGACTACAAGGTCTAAAGGCACCTTAGCCATCAAAAGAGGAGTGGGGTTAGCAGATGACTGCATCGACATGACCACTTTCTCAACCAATGGGTGCATAGGATGAGAGACTACAAGGTCTAAAGGAACCTCACCCCTCAAAAGAGGAGTGGGATCAATCGATGACTACATCGACATGACCACTTTCTCAACCAAAGGTTGAATAGACTGTGAGGAAACCTGAGAAGACTCGGAACTAGAAGAGCTTGCAGAAAGGGACCACAATATTTGTACCTCTTGAATGCCAGGGCATAAATGAGTAAGGTGATCTCCCTTGTAAAGATTACAAGGGAACTTAGGCTTACATCCTAGCCATCTAGGTTTCTCAATAGAATTAATGCCCCTAGCATGACTAGCAGTGGTTGGTTGTACATCTCCAACATGACTTGCAGAGGTTGGTGATGGGTCAATAAATTGACCTGCAGAGGCTACAGACCTATTACTAGTATGACTGGCAGTGACTGGACTCCTTCCCCCAGCATGAATTACAGAGGTTGGGTGCTGGTATTCAACGTGACTTGTAGAGGTTGTCGACCTATCTCCAACATGCCTCCCAAAGGTTGGTGATTTATTCTTCCTATTCTTCCTCTTTCTATTTCGTTTAGACTTCTGGTTACTAGTAACTTTACTTTCAACAGAGGCAGGAGAAGGAGGAGGAGACGACTTTGTTGATGAAAAAACATCAACAGGGTGCCCATGACTTAAGGTTCTTAACTAAGAAGTGTCAAGAGCATTCAGGACACTTGGAATGGTACCCAACCAAACCGGTAGTCCCACATTCAACCCAGGAATGTACAAAGTGGCTATCAAAGGGACACCAATGTTTTTGAAGAAGGGAAAAGAACAAGAATCCCCTTGTGAAGGGGATCCTTGGTTTCTATCACTGGGAACTTTATCCATGAGGATATTATGCATAGGTTCTCCCTTTTCTGGATGATTCAAGTCTATAAAAGTCTCACACATTGACTCTAGCGAACCAGTGTTATCAAAACAACACATATAAAGAGGTGGCTCCACATTTCTAAGCAAAAGACTGAAAAGTCCTCTCAACCGATGGAGTGGGAGGTCTACCACCCTAGGTCAGAGATCCAAATCCACAACTTACTAACTCACTATGGAAAACTAGGGACAATAGAGAACACACTAAAATTTCCTAAAGGAAAATCAAGCAAACGACTAACTAGTTGGAAGAACAGTTACACCAAACAACACTAGAGAAACTTACCGGTGCAAGTGAAAATCGAATACGGAAGCACCCTCTGGGCATACTTTACAAATCATGGCCTGATGTCTTCCCTAGGTACTGCAGTATACCCCCATGTTCACCTGTGTAAGTCCCTAAAATAAAGGCAACTAGGTTTCCAGCTCGTGAACAATCACTAGGTGGGTACAGTCGATAGTTGGGTGGACCGCAATGAGCAGGGTATTAAGCCCGAAACCTATCAAGGGTATCAAAAGAAAGTGTTCTGGAAGATGACTGAAGACCTTGAACAGATTCAATACCCATGAAGCTTTGTGGCAAATGCGATCAAATGAATCCAAAGAAAAGTCCTCTATATGCGTTCCCCACTACGCTTGCTCCATCTTTGGAGGGGTTATCTCCGCTACCTTTCCTCACATGACCTCATGTTTAGCCCCTATCTTAGAGGGGGGTCTTAGATAATTTCCACATTACTGGACTTCTACACTCCCTATCACAGACTCTTATGTATGTTTTGTATCCTTGAAGAGTTTCCTCTCCAACCTAAATCAAGGCTCTAGCCTAGACTAGTTGATGAACCCTATAAAACATAAAGTCTAGTTGATTTTAATTAGCGTTCTTTTTAGTGTCTTGATTTACTCAAAAGGGTATGGTAGTGCAACTGATGGTGTTAAGACTCTTGTGAAAAATGATGAAACTTATATGAACACTGGAAAAGAATGATTAAATTTCTTTTTCTTTTTTTTTAAATGCTTTTAAGATGAGAAGAAAACACAACACTATGCTAATTTCTTTTCTTTTTCAAATAACGATGCAAAGAAAATGCTAGGAAAGAAAGAGATCTAACAAACTAAGTTTTTTTTTTATATATTTTCTTCCAATCAAAGAAGAAATAACAAAATATTCTAAAAGAAATTGATGAATGCACCTCATTTTTCTTAAAATTTCAAGCTAAAAATAAGTTTAAAAAGCTAGGAAACACAAAAAATCTTTTAAATGAAAAAGCAAGCTATGCTGGAATACTAACTAGGCTAAAACTGCTTATGATAGAGACCAAAAAGAAACAAGAAAAACCTGGGAAGTAAAAACTTGAAATCCCTTCTACGGACTAGCACTAAGGGTTTTATCATGCATGCAAAAATGACCTAATTTTTCTTACATTTTACCATCATCCCATGCCTAAACCCCATTACTCATATGTAAATACAAGGCTCAAGAGATTAAGTTGACGTACCTTATTTTTCATGTTTGATGTCGATCCCTTTTTGCACTTGGTCGTTCTTTGACTGCAACTCTCCTCCCAATGCTGACCTGCATTCACTAAAGACAAACAAAGAACTCCACATGCATTTGATATATGAACTAACGGGTTAGAGATTTAATCAATAATACAATCAATATTCCAATAATGATAATCTCATATGGTGGGATGGGAAACTAAATTCTTTTACTAACTTCACAATGATACCTTACAATGATAAAGTCGGCCACTGCTCCTCGACCCTTGTCCTGGGCTCTTCTTCCACTATCTTCCAATTGATTTTCTCTATACTTCTCTTTGCACAAGGATGGCTAAAGGTTGGGACAAAGGGAATTCTTAATCGGTTATAGTTTCTTTACAATGATTCTCCTCCTTTCAAATGGGACCCCTACCCCTTATTTTATAGGGCTAGAAGGAGCTAGGCATTTAGTCGAATGACCGGCCATGCATGGCCGAAAGGTTTAGTTAACTTGCCCAAAGATGTGTGTTCCATCAAAAACTTTCCTTTTTTCATGCTTTTGAAGGTCCACGTGGGCTGTAGTGGCTCAGCTAGCATGGACACTATAGATACACATGGGCTATAGTGGAGTAGGGTGTGTGGGCCTTTAAAAATGGAGTTTTTTAGAAGAGTTGTTCAGTAGTGGGTTGGAAAAGAAGGAATATGAGATGGCGTAATGCCATGTAAGCATGTTTGGTGCAAATTAGGGTTATAACACCTCCACCACTTCAATCCTCCACCAAAGGAAAGCTCATATAAAGGATATAATGAGGTTCTCCATCAAAGAAGGAAGAGATTGGGGATTGAACAATGAGTTTAGACTTTAAAGGATAAAGGGATGCAAACTCAATGTGAAGTGAAAATTTCTCTACAGTATCTTTTCTCTCAAAATTTTAATTCTCTCCTTTCCACGGCTTGGATATGGCTCAATTTATATCCTTCAAATGGAACTAAAGGGCCAAGTTGAAATGTTTCCAATACATGGAAGGTCAAGGATCATGGATCTCGTGACGTGACATGGAAACTCGACACAATTTTTTATTTTGATCACCAAACTTGATGTACGTAGGTTTTAGTGGAGCAACCTATGTATACACTTGTTTTCTAACTGGTAGGGAACGCATATGTGGAAAAAAGTTCTTTTTTGTCTCTGGAAGGTAAAAAAAGGGACTTCAAGTCTGCATAGGGAAATG
Organism: Picea sitchensis; assembly: GCA_010110895.2. Lineage (NCBI taxonomy): Eukaryota > Viridiplantae > Streptophyta > Pinopsida > Pinales > Pinaceae > Picea > Picea sitchensis. Next base: position 89,835 of record SNQJ01S0025201.1, read on the forward strand.
GAAATTCCATCCAAGTAAGTTGCATTGGGTGAGGTAAAATTATCTATAATGGATGCCCCCTAATGTGTGAGGTTAAAGGAGTATCTGTAATGGCTGAAATACATTATAATTCCAAGAAGTGGAGTAATGGAGACTCACCTAGAGGTGCTAGATACTCATGATAATATTACAATCCATAATGACTTTGTACACATGGCTTCCAATCTGAATTACACTCCAAATCCATGTGGAAATATACCAAATAGTTGTTCATGGCCATGAATAAGAAATACAAATTAGACACATGCCATAGGCTATCATAGTCACGAAAAAGGCCCAGTGGAAAACCTAGTGTCAAAATAAATCTGAAGATATCTATATACAATGGAATACAATATGATTTCCCATGATCACTGAAGTCATATAGGTACTGGTACAATGAAAGACATAAAAAAAATAGGAATGTTTCTAGTGTAAGTTGGAGGTCTTCTACACTATCTACCAAAGGTGTAAGTCTACATCATGTGAATAGAGGAGTTGATGTCGAACAAAATGAAACTTTGTTTGAATACCGGTCATTAAGGTATGTTGTTAACAAACACAACACAACCTACCGATAATGAAAGTAGGTATCAAGGCACTGAGTATATTGTTACAAGTGTGAATAAGGGTTTTGAGGTCAAACACTTGAAGAATCTATCGATTAGGAGACATTGATGTATTCCCAACTGTCGATGGTGGGAGAACCTGCCACTGATGATTACAAGCCTCTAGGTACTCATAGGACTCTAGGTCCCATTTCCAGAATATATGAGATGAAGTCCATGGAAGGAGACCCATTTAAAGGAGAGAATTAGGGAATCTATCATCAGTCAGCATGAGGTACAAGGAAATAGCTTGATGATTATAAGGAGCTTGGATGAATAATATGTTCAGGAACCAATGACCCTGTGCATATTTCGCATGCATCATATGCTAGTAGTTCATGCAAAAGACACTCTGAATAGCATCCAATAAGGAAGATTCTTGACAAAGGAAAGGAAACCACCAATAAGGATAATGGCATCCAAGACACTACACGAATCTCAATGTGCAAATATATTTCTTGCCATCGAACACAGGGAAAACCCCCCAGTCAGTGACCAATGAGGAGATGTTGATTGTTGGGTTCAAGGTTAGCTACCCATAATAAAAGTAGGACCAGGGTGCATGGTAGGACTACAACTTCATGTGACTCTGAGACACACTAAGGGTATGGCTCACATGTAAAGTAAAGAGTTCTGAGAAATGGCCAACAAAGGATTATAGACTTCCTTTGAACAAGAGCATTAGACATATGGACAATCCAGGTAGCATATACTTGATGATGGAACTTTGTGATGCAGGAGAAATCGAAAAAATCTCCATAGGGATTGGGAAAGTAACCAGTCAAAGGATGAAACTCTAAGTAATGATATCATCTTCCTAAGGTCATGCTAAAGCTAAAATTTGGATGACAGTGAACTCAAAATTCTTTGCTTTGTTCAAAGGTGACACGACTATTGCCGATATAAGATACTATATTATTTTCCCACCCGTCTTTTTTTTTTTCATAGGAAAATAAATGCTATGATACAAGAGAGGAAATGAGTGTCACAGTTAAGAAACTATCTCCAAACAATGTAACATACCTATGCTCAATGCAAGGAAGTGGATGCGGGGCATGGACACTCGAGAGAATGTTTCCTCTTAGGGTACATGGTGTCAAGTTGCAAAGGATATAAACAAGTCTCTGCTTGGATAGTGATGAAAAATGTTGAGGTAAGAGGATTATAACGAGAAAGAAGGAATCAAAAATAGGATCAATATTGCAAGTAGGAGGATGGAATTCAATTACAACTTAACTCCAAAGAATGTCCTTTTTCGTAAATTTAGTCCCCTAGGCCCGAAAAAGTATAAAACAATACCCAAGAGAACTCTTCTAGCCAATGTTTACTAGAGTGTTCACTTTTTGTAAATAGTCTACTTGGTTTGAAAAAGGGTTAAACTTACACCAGATACACTTCCTTTCAAAGCCATTTAATGAGTGTGAAAGAGACAAGTTCACTCGACAATCTATTCACTTCTGAGAGAGTAAAAGAATATATTAAACAAGATTTAATGGGAGTCCCATAGGTCAAGGTCAGGATTCTTATGAGTAAGAATATGAGGTTGGAATGTAAAGTCATATCATAACTATAAGGAACTCTCGGTCCTATGGAATAAATCTTCCATGGGAACCAAATGACATAAAGGTTCTAACTAGGGCACCCATGTTTGGTATGGATCTACCACTTAATAATGACACTTCTAGTAGTCGTAACAAGGGTTTGTGTTGCTAATAAGTGGGTTTGTTCCTAAGGTATATAGATCATAGTCATAGGATAATGAAAGAATACAAAATGGAGTGATAACCTATCCTATATGTGAGTGAAATAAAATACTCGTCGAAGGCATGAAATGGCGATATGTCGCTAGAAACCACAAAAAATCCTTGAAAAAACCATCTAAACCAACTCTTTCCACTACACTGTTAGTTCATAAGGTCAAAATATCAACCCAAACTATATGAAATGGGTAAAAACATTATACTACCATACCATTTGAGTTTTTTCACCCAGATAGTTCATTTTAGGCCATGTTTCCCATGATCTTTAAGTGGCGATTGTTGGAGATATGATCAATAGAATTAGAAATCATCTAGACCAAGTAAGAGCCCTTCCCCTCCTCTTCATTTTTACTGGATTAAAATTTAAATTTAGTCCTCATTTTTTTAGTTTAAGAGGGAGACACACCTAAACTAGGGTGTATGCGAGTGACAGTTCATCGAGTTGTGTACATGGAGGCATGTACATGAGAAAATAAAAACCTTTCCACGTATATGCGTCCCTACACGTGACTGTTCACACTACAACTCCTGTACAAGTCTGCAAACAAGTTTTTTGCAAAATATAACGCAAAAAATGGATTTCCTTTGGCAGGATGGTGCTTGAATGGAGCGAGAGGGAGCATGAAGAGGTAGGTCCATGGCACAAACCCCTAAACCCTTAGGTTGGAATCCACACAGGATCTTTCAACTTTAGCCCTTAGAGTCTAACTGACCCTCTTAATTCCTCTCAGGGAATTATTCACTCACTCTCTATGAGTATAGTTCATAGTCCCTCCCGAGTTATGCCCATGTGATCATTCACCAGCATGAACCCCGTGATCAAACCCCAATTGTCATTGGGAATTTTTCCTTTTTCTTTTCGAGATACTGGATTTTGCGATTTCGCAAATCCTTTTGTTGATTGCCTTGCCCCTTCAACCTCTGAAACCCAAAATACCCAAACTCTCGACTACCTTGCCACTGATTTCATCTTTTCACTCTTCATGATTTTCGGAGTCACAATGTTGTGCAACTCTACCTCTCGACACCTGGGGTCCCGAAACCCGAATTACTGAAATCCCAGAAAGTCCACCCTCAGCCCTACTGCACTTTGTGACTTCAGGATTTACTTAGCACTATGTCTCGTCCCTTTGTGAATAGGGTTCCTGATATGCCTAATCCCGAAACACCAAAACACTAGTGTTCCACCTCCAAGGAAAATCAATGGTTGTGGTTCTTCCCCTTGATCCAATGGTTAGCACGATTTCATGTACCCAGAGTTAGTAAGGCTTGTTCTTGAACTCTTTGTCTCTTATACCTTCCAGAACTCAAATCTCTGAAATGCTGAAAAGGGTTTTGCCTCTCCTGGGATTTCGCGAATCTTGTCTAGAGGGTTCCTGACTTTCAAGTGTCCCCTCGAGCTATGCTTTTCTCCTGACGTGGACTCCTGCCACCTATCACCTTTTCCATTTTTTGAAACTTGAACCACCTTTCGACAACCCCCTCTATTTCGGGTTTCCAGGTACCGAGAGTTTGAAACTCTCGACCCTAACCTTGTGTCACTACGCCCCCCGAATTCCCGAACCCCAATTTTTTCGAAATATCGAAACGCATTTCCTCAATTTCCTTCATGTTTTGCGATTTCGGTACTTATGATGTGGAGTGTTTTGCCCCTTGTCAATGGGAATGTCGAAAACCCAATTTTTGAAATCTTGACAAATACTCTATCCCAACTTTTGATTTCAGACTTTCCTCCCTACTGAGTCTCGATCACCCATCCTTAGGACTTCTGAAACCTTGAACTCTGAAGTTCTAAATTCCCAAACTCGTCACTCTTCAACTTCGCACATGAAACCTCCTTTCACGTTTTGGAAACTTGATCAACCAAGGTTTTGTCTTGCACTCCGAGCTCCTGAACTCTGAATTCCCAAATTGATATGACGGCCTGAATAGGTCACAATCGACGGTCCACATTGACTCCACCTCTCAAAGGATAGATCTATCCAATGCTTAACTCCCCTGCAACTTTCCTGTATCCTATAGTCCCTACTATTTTAAGAGTTCTCCTCGGTGAATTCCGACCATTCAATCTCCTCCTCAAAGAACCTCTGGCTCAAATCAAACCTGTGATCCTCCTCTGGAATTTAACCTCTGCATAAATACTTGCATTTCCTACCTTTCTCTCGAATGATTCAAAGGTCCTAACCCTCCTGAGATTCCTTCACAACCTCGGATCTCCTAAAATACTTCTTCACGCACTCCTTATGGAACTTCTTCAAATATTCCTGAATATTTGAATCTCTTGACTCTGTGCAACTCTGCAACAACAATCCTTCAATCTCTCAACCTTAGTTGATAAGGTCTAAGGTCTCGATCTGCTTGTGCACACATTGCATGGCTTCGGTGCTTGTCTTGCACTTATAATAGAATGAGAACAACTGTATCCCTTCTGAGCTTTCAGAGATAAACTATGAACCCTGTCAATGCACACCTTGTGGACACTTCCACTGCACTCCTTGCAGGAACTTCTCTCACTCAAGAAGAGAAACAATTGAAACTCATTCTCTCTCTCTCTCAGTTTTCAAACATCCAACATGAAAACATACATTCACACATAGCATAATAACAAATGCATGACAGAGAGAATAAAACAACCATAAGCATAACATTTAGCATGTATACACAGAAATCATTATAACACCATGAGTCTGAATCAAAGCTTCATATATTAATTCATAACTTTTGTACATGGGTTCTTCTCTACAACTCTCTGCTTCTTCTCTATGCTAATGTGCTTAATCCTACTATCTCTGACTGATACAATGATACAAATATGAGGGTGTCTATATTCGTTTTCCCTCCAGCTCCTAAAACTGTCTAATCTAGAATTTAAATCTACCTAGTTTCATTAACTGGCATAAATGCCTCTACATCCTACAGATGAGAGTAGATCGCTCAAGATTTGTTTACAATATGGAAGTATTCCTTCTTAAATATTTCATTAATATCTACACATCCAAAATTTCAAAAACATTTCAAAATGTTTTTGACATGTGCCAAAATGTGATGGTGTTCATCCTAGCTATCTTCGGCCTCCACTCTTTCTTGTTGTTAACGATTCTCCTGCATCATACTCCCTCACTTGAAAATTATCATGGAATCTTGTTCATGAGCACTTGCATGGTCTGTCCATTCTTTTGAATTTCTACTTCATTCTCCCAACTGACATCTTCAACTGGATGTCCCTTCCATTTGATCAAGTATTCAAAATACTCTTTTCTCTTGGTCCTCTTGCTAACTCTCTTGTCAAGTATACTTTCCATATGTGGCTTTTCAGCTACAGGAATTTGTTTATTCCATTGAACCCCTGTCTACTCACTGTCTTCTTTAGCTCTATAAGGGTACAAATCTGAGATGTTGAATATCAGTGAAATTATGATCCCATCGGGTAATTCGATCTCATTTCTTCACGACCTTGCAGGTTCCAATCTTCTTCATTTTTAGTTTGTTATATGTTCCCCTTGGGAACCTTTCCTTTCTCAGATGTGAAAGAATCAGATCACCAACTTCAAACTGAAGTTCTCGCCTGTGTTGATCTTCTCTACGCTTGTACTCTTGATTTGAATTCTGCAAACGTTCCCTCACTTGGCTGTGAAGTTCCTTCATTGCTTCTGCAAAATCCTCTACACTAGCACTTCTAGTTTCATTCTGTTCTGAATCTTTCAATTCATAAACTCCTCTTGGATGCATTCCATACACAATTTGGAATGGACTCTGCCCTATGCTTCTGTTAAATGAATCATTGTAAGCAAATTTTGCTTGTGGCAGAATGTAATCCCACTGACTGTGGTGTTCAGTCACTAGGCTCCTTAGAAAATATCCCAAGCTTCTGTTTACAACTTTTGTTCACCCATCCGTATGAGGATGATAAGTTGAGCTAAAAGATAGATTTTTCCCCATATTCTTCCACAAATTCCTCCAGAAGTGTCCCACGAACTTGGTGTCTCGATCTAAAACTATACTTCTGGGTAAGCTGTGAATTCTGAAGACTTATTTGAAAAATAGGTTCGCAATATGAGTTGTGTCACTGGTTTTCTGACATGGTATGAAATGTGTCATCTTTTAAAATCTGTCTACCACCACAAATATCGAATCAAATCCTCTTTGTGTCCTTGGAAGCCCCAATATAAAATCGATGCTCACTACATCCCACAACCTCTCTGGTATGGGTAATGGATGGTATAACCCTGTGTTTTGGATTTTTCCCTTCATGTGCTGACAAATTCTACATCTGTCCACAAATATTTTGACACTGGTCCTCATCCCTGGCCAAAAATATGAGCCATTTAATTTCGAGAACATTTTTTCATGACTGAAATGTCTGTCCAATCCTCCACTGTTTTTTTCTTTCAACAAATTCTCCCCCATGGAGCATTTTGGAATACATAATTGATTGCCTCTGAATAATAATCCATCCTGGATGATATATCCATTCCATTGACTTCTGTTCCTGAGAATTGGATTCTCAGATGCCTCATATGCCTCTTTGAAATCTGGGTCATCTCTATACATGTCCTTGAGATTCTTAAAACCCAAAGTTTTGACTCTGAATTCCTGCATCAACAAACATTTCCTGCTCAAAGCACAAAACCTAAAGTTTTGACTCTCAATTCCTCGTGATCAACAACATTTCACAAAGCATGTCAACAACTTTATATAGCCTGTAAATATGTTTAATTACAAAATTAAAATTATGCATGTAATCAATCCATTTAACATGTCTTTGGTTCAACTTCTCCTGTTGAGTCATGAATTGTAAAGCATGCTTATCACTATACAAAACAAACTCTTTAGGAACCAAATAGTGCCTCCACTTCTTCAGTGCCTGTATGACTGCATAAAATTCCTTGTCATATGTTGAATATTTAATCTTTGCTTCATTCAGTTTCTCACTAAAGTATGTGATCAGGCTATCATCTTAGCTTAAGACCGCTCCAATTGTAAATCTGCTTGCGTCACACTTGACCTAAAATGTCTTGTTGAAATCTGGCAACACCAAAATTGGTTGTTCAATAATATTCCTTTTCAATGGATTGAAACTTTTCTCTGCTTCTTCCATCTAGTGAAAATATTTATGTCTTTTCTTCACCGTGTCCATCATCGCTGCGCTAATGCCACTGAAATTTCGAAATGAATTTCCTGTAGAAACTAGATAATCCATGGAAGCTTCTAACTTCAAATATACTCTTTGGTGATGACCAATTATTAATCACCTCTACGTTATCCAAATCCATTTTCAGCTCATTTGCATAGATAACAAAACCCAAATAAATGTGTTTTGTCCTCATAAATGTTGATTTCTTCATATTTATCAACAACTTCTCTTGTTGTAATCTCCTCATCACTGTGGCCAAATGCTTCAAGTGCTATGTTTCTATTCTACTGAAAATCAGTATATCGTCAAGATATACAATGACAAATTTTCCTATGAAATCCTTCAGGACTTCATTCATCAACCTCATGAAAGTTCTAGTTGCATTTGTTAAGCCAAATCACATAACAAACCATTCATACAATCCTTCATTTTTCTTGAATGTGGTGTTCCATTCACCACCTTCTCTCATTCAGATTTGATGATACCCTCTTTTCAAATCAATTTTTGAATTTTTTTTTGCTCCACTCAAGCAATCCATTAAATCATCCATCCTTGGAAAAGTAAATATATATCTAATGGTAATATTATTGATTTACCTTGAGTCTATACACATCCTCCAACATCCATCTTTCTTTGGTCTGAGCATTGTTGGAACATCGCACAGACTCAAGCTCTCTCCAACCAACCTTTTCTCCATTAAATCCTGGACTTGTGTCTTGACCTGTTCATTCTCCTGTGGTGTCAATCTGTATGCTTCTTTGTTTGGTAAACTAGCTCCAAGTATAAGATCGATGTGATGACTTATACTCCTTATCGGTGGCAACGAATAAGGTAGTTCTTCCACTACTATATCAGCAAACTCTTCCAGCAACTTCTAGATTTCCTCTAGTAAATCATCAACTCTTGTGCTAGTTAAAACAATTCTAGGCTTCCTAACCACAATGAATTGTGTATATTCCTTCTTATTAACCTCCTTAATAAGTTTCTTCCCACACATGAGAAGTATAGTGTTGCTCACCTCTAGTTTCACTTCTTTATCCTTAATCGGAAACAACATGTGAGTTCTCCCATTCTTCTCCAGGGTGTATGTGTTCTTTCTCCCATCTTGAATCACATTCCTATCATATTTCCATGGTCTACCCAACAATAGATGGCAAACATCCATGGGAATGACATCACATAGTATTTCATCCTTATATCCTCCTATTTTAAATTCAACTAAACATTGTTTAGTGACATTTACTTGATGTCCTTTTTGTAGCCATGAAACTCTGTATGGGTTTGGATGTTGAATAGTCTCCAGCTCCAACTTTTCTACCATCTCTGTAGAAACGAGATTGTATGTGCTACCACTATCCACGATGACTTTGCATACCCTGTCTTTGGTCTTGCAAGCAGTCCAAAAAAGTCTATTCCTTTGGGTTGGGTTCTCTGCCTCCTTCTCTGGCATTAAGATAAATTTCCTCATCATTAGTGATCTTCCACCCTCAGCATATTCTACCTCAACACTCCATCCTTGAGCTTCAAAAATGTGAGTTTCACCTGCTTCTTTCTTCTTATATAGACATTCATAAGATTTGTGTCCATTTTTTCCACAGGTAAATAATTTTATTTCTCCACCTCTGCCTCTTCCTCTTCCTCTGGTTCGAGTAAAAGTGTTTCTATCAACATACTTTCCTCTCTGTGAACTTCCACCTCTCTCAGTTTGAGTTTGAGGTTTCTTCCACTCTTCTTAAGGTTTCTGATTTTTGTCATGGGAAATTGTTTTGCCTCTGGATTGACTTCTACCTCGCCCTCTCTGACCTTGTTTTTGGCTTAGCTTCTCTTCAGCCGTCAGCGCCATTTGATAAGCATCCTCCACATTCCTAAGGGTCATCATGCTCATCTCATCCTAAATGTCATATCTCAGACCATTCATATACCTGCCAAATTTTTCATCATCACTTTCCCAATGACCTGCTCTAATGTTTATCCTGTAGAACTCTTTAGTGTATTCTTTTACTGACATCAACTTCTGTCTCAAATTCTGCATTCTCCTAAATAGAGTAATTTGATAATCCTTGGGTATGAATTTTTCCTTCATCTTCGCAACCATTCTATCCCAACTCTTCATTTTCTTCTTACCTTTGCAGCGTCTGTCAGCCTGCAGTTCATCCCACCATAATGTTGCGTGCCCTTTAAGCCTTGTAACAACGTGCTTGACCTTCTTATCTTCCTCTACATCCTCATAGTCAAAATATTTATCCAGAGCTCTAATCCAGTCTAGAAGCTCTTCAACATCCATGTTTCCTTCATTTACTGGAATGTCTATTTTTTCTCTAGCACCTATCCTTGCAACAACCCTAAATAGGCGTTCATCTACTGCATCTTCGGTTGAAACTTCTTCATTTCCAAATTCATTTTCACTTTAAGATTCACTGATACCCCCAGCGTCAACTGCGTGCCTCTGTGTTTTTTCCATGGCATCAAGCCTGACACGTAGTTCACACATCTGTCTTTCCCTTACCGGATCAGGTAATTGTCTCTCTCTTCTTCTTCGAATTTCCTTTTCCTCTGGTGGGTCAGGTGTTTTCCTGTCTCTTCTTATCTGTGGCAGGGTTGCCAAATTCCTATTTTCCCTGCTACAGAAAGAAAAGAAATATTTCTAAGCTCTTATACCACAACTGGCGCAGACCCCTAAACCCTCAAGCTGGAATCCGCACAGGATCTTTCAACTTCCGCCCTTAGAGTCTAACTGACCCTCTTAATTCCTCTCGGGGAATTATTCACTCACTCTCTCCGAGTATAGTTCACAACCCCTCCTAAGTTATGCCCATGTGATCATTCACCAGCATGAACCCCGCGATCAAACCCCAACTGTCATTGGGACTTTTTCCTTTTTCTTTTCGGGATACCGGATTTCACGATTTCACAAATATCGTTGTTGAGCGCCTTGCCCCTTCAACCTCTGAAACCCTAAATACCCAAAATCTCAACTCCCTTGCCACTGATTTCAACTTTTCACTCTTCGCGATTTCAGGAGTTGCAATGTCGTGCAACTCTACCTCTCGATTCTCAAGGTCCCGAAATCCGAATTACCAAAATCCCAAAAAGTCCACCCTCATCCCTACTACACTTCACGACTTCAGGATTTCCTTAGCAATATGTCTCTTCCCTTTGTCAAAAGGGTTCCTAATATGCCGAATCCAGAAACACCGAAACACTAGTGTTCTGCCTTCAAGGAAAATCAACGGTTATGGTTCTTCCCCTTGATCCAATGATTAGCGTTATTTCGCATACCAGGAGTTTCTAAGGCATGTTCTCTAACTCTCTGTCTCCTATGCCTTCTGGAACCTTAATCTCTGAAATTCCGAAATGGGTTTTGCCTCTCCCGGGATTTCATGAATCTTGTTGAGAGGGTTCCTGACTTTCAAATGTCCCCTTGAGCTATGCTTTCCTCCTGATGTGGACTCCTACCACCTGTCACCTTTCCTAGTTTTCGAAACTTGAACCACCTTTCGACAACCCCCTCTATTTTGGGTTTCCAAGTACCGGGAGTTCGAAACTCTCGACCCTAACCTTGTGTCACTACGACCCCCGAATTCCTAAACCCTGATTTTCTAAAATGTTGAAACACACTTCCTCAATTTCCTTCGCATTTTGTGATTTCGATACTTCTGATGTGGAGTGTTCTACCCCTTGTCAATGGGAATGCCAAAAACCCGATTTCCAAAATCCCAACAAATACTCTATCGCAACTTGTGATTTCAGACTTTCCTCCTTGCTGAGTCTCAATCACCTATCCTTAGGACTTCCAAAACCCCAAAATCCAAAGTTTCGAATTCCTGAACTCGTCACTCTTCAACTTCACACACAAAACCTCCTTTTGCATTTTGGGAGCTTGATCCACCAAGGTTTTGTCTTTCACTCTAGGCTCCCGAACTCCGAATTCCCGAAATGATCTGATGGTCTGAATAGGTCACGATCGATGGTCCACATTGACTCTTCCTTTCGAAGGATAGATCTATCCAACACTTAACTCCCCTACAAATTTATTGGATCCTACGGTCCCCGCTATTTTTGGAGTTCTTCTTGGAGAATTCTGACCATTCAATCTCCTCCTCAAAGAACCTCTAGCTCAAATCAAACCTGTGATCCTCCTCTAGAATTTAACCTCTGCATAGCTACTTTCATTTCCTGACTTTCTCTCAAATGATTGAAGGGTCCTAACCCTCCTTATATTCCTTCGCAACCTCAGATATCCTAAAAGACTTTTGCATTCACTCCTTGCGACACTTCTTCAAATGTTCCTGAATATTTGAATCTCTTAACTCTGTGCAACTCTGCAACACCAATCCTTCAATCTCTCAACCTTAGTTGATAAGTTCTAAGGTCTCGACCTGCCTGTGCACACCTTACATAGATTTGGTGCTTGTCTTGCACTTCCACTGGAATGAGAACAATGATATCCCTCCTGAGATTTCAGAGATAAACTCTGAACCCTGTCAACGCACACCTTGCAGACACTTCCACTACACTCCTTGCAAGAACTTCTCTCACTCAGGAAGAGAAACAATTGAAACTCATTCTCTCTCTCTCTTTCAATTTTCAAACATCCAACATGAAAACATACATTCACACACAACATAATAAAAAATGCATGACAGAGAGAATAAAACAACCATAAGCATAGCATTCAACATGTATACACAAAAAGCATTATAACACCCTGAGTCTAAATCAAAGATTCATATATTCATTCAGAACTTTTGTTCATGGGTTCTTCTCTACAACTCTCTGCTTCTTCTCTATGCTAATGTGCTTAATCCTACTATCTCTGATTGATACAATGATATAAAGATGAGGGTGTCTATAGTCATTTCCCTCCAGCTCCTAAAACTGTCTAATATAGAATTTAAATCTACCTAGTTTCATTAACTGGCATAAATGCCTCTACATCCTACATATGAGAGTGGATGGCTCAAGATCTGTTTACAATATGGAAGTATGCCTTATTAACTATTTCATTAATATCTATGCATCCAAACTTTCAAAAACATTTCAAAACATTTTTTACATGTGCCAAAATGTGATGGCATTCATCCCATCTATATTCCGCCTCCATGCTTGCTTGTTGTTGATGATGCTCTTACATCAATCCAGTAGTGGAAAGAGATGCAGGGGCCCAATTATCTTTGAAAAGGTGTGGTCTTTATAAATTTTGGGCTCTTAAAGGAATGAGGTATCAAGTGAGGTTACTCCAGATGCTCGTAAACTATTGGGATCCAGAGATAGGGGCCTTCAATATTTATGGGAAGCCATTGAGGATTGAAGTCAAGGACATATATTTCATTACAGGATTGTCTCACTGAGGTGAGGTAGTGAATCTCAAGGCTTGGGGGGCTGGTAGTGGAATTCCCATGGAGGAATATATTTCCACCCACTATGTTGCAAGAAAAGATAAAGTAGAGAGCCAACTCCCAATTAGGGAGATAGAGAAACTAAGTTTGAATATCATCGTACTTGTTCTTACAAGAATTTTGGGGTCAACATCATTACACTAGGATTTAAGGCCACTCATGTTCTATGCAATGGAGTGTTTTCAACCCACTTTTTATGAATGGTGTACCTCACTGTTGGCTAACATTATGAGCTAGTTGACAGATTACAAAAAAGGGAGAAAGAGAAATTTTGGGTTTGCATCCATCTTGTGTAGTTTTTTCTTTGAGAGGGTTCTAGGTTTGATCCCTAGAGTAGATATCATTCCACATGGATTGCGTGATCCATCCATGTCATGGTGGGCTGACGTGATAAGGAAGCTAGGAGGTGGTAGGGTGCCAACCCCCTACAATGATGAGTTCTTTTTCTAGTGGCATTGATAGGTCATAGCCATTGATGACTACCCTTATGCTGGGATCAACTAAAGAGGGGATCCAGATATTCCTTTTCCACTATATTCCACCTATGGTGATATTGGTAAGAAATTTTTTTATATATTTCATTTTTCTTGTTTTTCAAAAAAATAAAAACGCAAATATTTTTGTATGGTATCAAGTATTAAAAATTGGTTTGTCATGCAGATGTAGGTCCCTGATGACCATATGTATTACAATGACATCTACAGATGAGCCAGTGAGATGAGCATGTGGAAGGATATCCAGAGATAGTTCTTCAAAATGTACAGGGGAACCTGTCTCATTTGACACACATGATTCCTATGGTTCAACTGGAGGATCTTCCAGAGGCTATGCAACGCCAGGTGGTAGGTGTGCCCCATGCATGGGTGTGAATATTCTATCATCTCAAAAACACGGTAATGTGCTATCATGATATGCATACGGCACCATAGGTGTAAATTCCATGGTCATATATATACTAGCCATATATGTATTTTGAGGGTGTGAGGCCCATTTTGTACTATGACACCATTTGTTGAGAACATGAAATATAAAAAATGTGGTCCTCATATTTACTTATATATGTTACAATGTGTACATGCATTGATGTGTTTTCTTTACTTTAGCTATGTGACAAATTTTAACCTATAAAATAATTAGCATATGCATCAGATACATAATTAAAACTTCTAGGTATGTGATTATAAGGAATAAAATCAAAGTATCGTTCCAAAATTCATACTTGCAGGAATCATTGGAGTAGAGTAGGGTCTCGCACATGGTAACTATCATTTAACTGACATAATATTAACTAGGAGTCCAAAGAAACCTCTAAATAATGAACAACATGTGAAATGGTGTCATGTAATAGTTCTATAATGGTGCTATATTCAACCATATTATTCATTGATGGCTCCATATTAATGCCACCTGAAGACACTAGTTGACCCTCAGGTGAGTAAATGACTAAATAATTGGAATCCATGTTCCATGTATGATGATTGGAACCGTCTGTGAATCCTAAGTAAACTTAATACTTCGTGGACATATGCCAACAAAGGGAAAATTTGATAAGCAATTCGATGACACAAGTGAAAAGATGTATATACACTAAGATATACTAGTATGAAAATAGGCACGCCCAAGCTTGAGGGATTAAGCATAATATATTTTTGGGTAGAGCCCATTTATGGGCTCTTCGATCATATTCCCTTCATAATCCTCCAATTCATAGGCTCCTTTCTCTAAAACATGTTGCACAATATAAGGACCATGCCATATGGGGTTGAAATTTCCTACCCCCAATGGTTCTTTGGCTTGATCATACAGGAGAGCCAAGTCACCCTCAACATACTGTCAAGGATAGACATACCTATCAGACTGAAACATAACACATCATTTATTCGCTTGGATAGTCATAGAGGAATCTCCACGCTGCTCATCTAGATGCTCTAGGTGCATGATGCATTCTTCAAGATTGGATGTGTCAGGTAGGAGCTCAATTACCAGTTTAAGGGAAGGGATTTCTCATTCAATCAAAAGGATTGACCCCACACCATGTACTAACTAAAAAGGGGAGAAAATGGTGGAAGTCTTGACTGAGGTTCGATATTACCAAAGTGGAGGGTAAAGCATTAGATGCCAGTTGTATTTACTCTAGCTAACATTTTTTTGCAGGATGGTCTTAAGAGATTTATTCATAGCCTCCACTTGTCCATTTTCCTAGGGATAGTAAGGGGAATAATGGACATCCTTAAACCCTAGTTTTGATGCTAAATCCTTCATCATTTCATTCTAAAAGTGACTGCCATGATCAATGACAATCTTTTTTGGGATTTTGAACCAAGCTATAATTTGGTTGAAACTGAAGAATGTTGTCATCTTACCATTGTATTTGATGTTCGGCATGGCCTCTGGCCATTTAGTGAAGTAATCCATGGCAACAATAATATGTTGATTCCCCCCATCCAAAGCTCAGTTAGAGTCCATAAAATGCACCCCCCACTTGATGAAGGGACCGATGATCATGACTAGGCGAAGAGGCATTAGATGTGAGCACATTTTCTAAGTGAACACTTGGAAATGGTGGCACTTCATGAATTCTTCAACACAATATTTAAAAATAGATGGCCAAAAATAATCGACTTGCAAAAATGTTTGGGATGTCGTAAGCCCAGATAAATGACCACCAAAATCCCCACTATGATAGTCATTGAGAATCAACTCATCTTCCTTTTGATTCAAGAAATGCCACACAATATTATCCATCCCTCGATGATACAAAGTTTCGTCGATGATAAGGTAGTTTTTTTCTTGATGACGTATACGTCGTCGATCGTCTCTAAACATATGTTGGGATAGATTTAAGGTTTGAATATAAATTAGAATGTCTCCATACCAATGGTCCAAAGATGAGATAAGGAAGATATGTTCATCCATGAATGATCATTATGAATAATGTCCTCATCGATTTGATGGAAGTTTGATATCAACTCAACAAAAACTAGTGATTTCTTAGACTTCGTCGAAGAAAAATCAAGATCAAATTATTGCAAAATAACAATCCACTTATTCTATTTTCCCCTATGATATGCCTAGTAAGTACTTATTGAGATGGATTGATATAAGAAACTACTGTAGTTTTTCAAAGTAATATATAATGATTTAATCTTTGAACCTTATGTATGGCATCCAGGGCTAGTTTCTCAACATGAGAGTATTTAATTTTTGTACCGACTAAGTTTCAACTAAGGTAGTAGAAAATGTGCTCATGGAGCTTATAGTCCTCGTGAACCATAACCATACCAACCATCCCTTCAGACATGGAAATATAAAGAAAATAGTCTCTACTGTAGTCTGGAGGCTTGAACACTAGTGTCAACACCAAGGATTTCTTAAGAGAATCGAAGGATTCTTGGTCTTGCTCATCCCATATAAATAGAGTGTCCTTCAAAAGACACACAAAATCCTTAGTTAAAGTGGCATAGTTCACTATGAATCGATGAAAGAAGTTATACTTCCAATATAAACCCTGAAGTTAATGAATGTTGTAGGGGGAACACAATCATAGTATTTCCTCAACCTTCATAGGCTCCACCATGATCCCATGCTCAAAGACTAAGAATCCTAAAACATGACTAGAACTAATGCAAAAGATGCACTTTTGAGGGTCAAATGGATGCGATAGTAACGATATCTCTCAAATACTAGTTGAAGTTGAGTGGAATGATATACTCTTTTGTGGGAGTTAGCAACAATATCCTTGAGATAAGCTTCGACAATATGTTTGATATCATGAAACAAAAAGGTCATGGCACATTGGAAGGTTTCTCCGGCATTTTTAAGGCTGAAATAAATTTTCAGGTATGGAAAAGTACCACAAGGACAAATAAAATTCGTCTTGTGTTGATCCTCAGATTTGATTTGAATTTGATTGTATCCTGAAAGCCTATCCATAAAAGCAAAAACTTTTCTTCCCACACACTCATCAAGAATATGATCAATGAAAGGAGTCAGAAAGTTGTCCTTAGGAAAATATTTGTTCAGGTCTCGAAAATCCATACATACATGGATGGTTCCTTGTTTCTTATTCATAGGAATAGGGTTAGAAACCTATTTGGTCAAGGGAACCAGGCATATGAAACCAGCATTAAGTAGTTTATCTACCTCTACCTTAATTGCAGGGGCCTTCCTAGGATTAACCGATCTAAGATGTTTTCGAAAAGGTTTAGCATCTAGATAAGTCTTGATCTCATGTTCGACAATAATAGGGTTTGTTCCTAGCATCTCTTCATACAACCAGGAGAATACGTCACAAAATTCTCTAAAGATATCGGTGTAGATTTGAATTTCTTTAGGAGAACAATATGCACTCATATATACGTTCTCAATTTTTCCAGGAATTTGAGAGATGATGATCATGGCAGTAGGAGAAATATTCTCCATGTTTCCTTCAACATAAATACCATGCATATCTAGTGGAACCACAACATGACCGACCATCTCACTCAAGGTAGATCTAAATTCATCTTGCTTGATCCTAATAAGTTCTAGGAGAAAATAGAAGCGATGATGCATATCATCCCATGACCTATCAAGACCATACATGGCCTCTAAGATGGCTTCATCCAAAGGTAAAGGATCATTGTGTCAATCATGCGAACAAGATGATTAGGCGACCCATATGGGCTCTAGAAAGAGATCCTCCTCATCTGTCTATGAGGAGAAAGGATCCAGGTCAAGAGTAGTGTTAAGAATATCTTGATAAACAACCTTTGTTGCTCACAATGCCATTTCCATCCCAATGTGTGACTGACCTTCGTAGGAAAAGGTTGTGGATGGTAGGTTCCAAAGATCATTGAAATACAAAGTATGGAAGGAATGGACCTCATCGACGATGAAGACCTATTGGAAATGGCATATATGTGATGGATTGGTTACACGAAATCAATGATACCCATGAGAGAGGAATACATTATGACACCAATATCCTTGGTTGACTACCGATAATTCGCAATCACTTGGATTGAAGGTCCAACTGATGCACTAGGAATAGTATGCTCAAAGGACAATTGATCAATTGCCATTACTTTCCCTTCATGAGGAAAACATAAAGTGTGGAAAATAGACAACAATCGCCATGCCCCCAGGTCCAAGACTAGGATTTTCATTATTCACTGGGATGAAGGATGAAATTTGTGACGTCATATAGGGATTACCAAAACAAAAAGGGTTAGAGACCAAAGGTATGGATTGAGCATTGTTTCCCAGCATACCAAAAAGAGACTTGAAAGGGTTCATTACTATGGGTCAAGTAGAAATCACAGGCTAGATAGGAGTAAGGATGGGAACCTCCGCAACAACAATCATAGTGGTTGAAGGAGTCAAAGGAGTCCCATTAACCACATAAGGTATAGGAGATGAGGGAATCCCAGTGTCATTTGAACTTGACTCAGTACCCATAATTTCATAATCGCAAGTCTGTGATGTGGATATATATGTACCACGTCTATTAAATTTATGCCTTTTAGAAGGAAAATTTAGTAAAGACTCAAATTGTTGTGGTAACTTCAACAAACGAGGAGACCTGCGAATAGGCTGGTCTTTCTCCATGATGACTGAAGACTTGATATATACAACCAAATCCTAGGTCCAACTAACAATCAGAGAGCACACCAAAATAAAGAAAAAGGGCCAAATGCACACAAACATGATATAGTAGATGAAAAGGTATGTCCCTCACTAGAGTAGGTATGCCTCACCCAAGAGAGGCTTGAGACTCCCTTCAAAATATTGGAGGTATCAGAATAAATTATAAGGTCCCTCCTGGGCTTAACAATGCAGTCGGTCAGATCCCTCTAGAGAGGTAATCCTCCATAAATGTTGTGTGTTGTCTGACCCTTATCTGACTTAGGGTACCTATAGAATAAGCCTTGAAAGTAAACTATGTGGCTACCTATGTCAAGAATTAGAGCCACCAAGATATAACCAATGCACAAGACATAATTCATAAGTCTAGTCCACCATATGGGCAGGGTAACAAAGCCTGAAATATTGAAAGCACAAACTCTCATGAAGGTAAAGGTACTAGCAATACCCCCATATACAAATGAAACCACAGAAATATCTCTTACGCTAAGAAGGTATTAGAGGGCTATGTCTCCAACCAACTTTGTGTGACCTCGTGCTTAACGATGGTGTGAGTGAATCCTCCTAATGTCACTAATTACACAATGGATTTCACCACTCCTTGGTGAGACACATATGTTTAGTTTAATAGAATTGGAGAAGTTTACTCACAAAATCCTATTCCAAGGCCCTATATCATATGTTTGTTTGTGGACTCTGAAAGATTAAAAAAAAATCTAATCAATTTTAGTTAATCAACGTTATTTTTAATGGATTTGTTTACTCAATAGTTGTGGTCATGAAACTTATGATATTATGAATCAACATATCAAAGAAATGAATATAAAAAAAATAATGTTAAGTCTTAATCTTAAATTCTCAAGAGATAGTATGCTTTAAATGAAACTTTCAATGCAACTTCTACAATTTCAATAAAATGCAATCTTTCCAAATATATCAATATCAATACTAGATAATCAAAAGAGCAAATGCCATAATGAAAAATGAGCAAGATTTTTTTGTATTTTTGATATAAAAAAAAATGCATGGAATGAATAACAGCTTCACACACAGACCCTACTGCAAGAAAAAAGAGACAAGCCAAGCAAGATACCAGGAAGAAAACACTCAGACCAATGTGCAAGGACAACCAATAAAAATATTATAAGAAATAATACCACCTAGAAATTCAGCAATATGAAGGTTTCTTATCATTCTGTAAGCCCTCAATAGCTAGGAAGGAGACCCAACAAGACTCAACAACCAACCAAACTCACCCAACAAACACGAAATGCATCCAGTAAGCCCAAACGTTGATCTACATGACTGTTTGAGAAAAATTCGCATATGTAGATGCCCTATAAAAGGACAACTCAAGTATGTATGTGTATGTCAAGGGAAAACCCGTGTATATGTAGTAAAATACTACCAGGAAAGGATTACTCCAAGAAACTAAGATGCAAAGTAAAAATAGGTTGTCAAGCAATCAGGTGACAATGAAACTTGGGCTAACATAGAGAAAGTCAAGGAGAAAACACTCCAAACCCCAAATATAAGATTCAATCCCTAGTATGATCGCCAATTTTTTTACAAGGAAAATATCTATATGAAATGTGGTAAACCACAACAGAGGGAATGACATGCATAAATTAACTCTAATCCCAAGTATGCTATATAAATGAAAATGCTAACAAGACAAGATCAAGAGCCTACCTCATCCAAATGTTCGATGAGGGCCAACGTTGAGCATGCAACTCAAATATTTATACCTGCAACATTTTCTCAACAACCAATATATGCAAGCATATGGTGATAATATATAATGTTAGTATATAAAATAACATAATTCATTAACATACATCAGATTCCCATTGAATAACAATTCAAATATTTGCAAGATATCAATTGGATGAGAAAATAGTATTTGTATTAATAGAAGTGTATAGGTGACAAACTTATGTGTCGGTACATATCAGAACCGAGAAACTAATTCCCTTCCATCTGGACCTCCACCACTTCAATCCTCCACCAAAGGAAATCTGATATAAAGGATACAATGAGGTTCTCCATCAAAGAAGGAAGATCTTGGGGGTTGAACAATGATTTCATACTTTAAAGGATAAAGGGATGCAGACTTAATGTGAAGTGAAAATTTCTCTAGAGTATTTTTTCTCTCAAAAGTTGAATTCTCTCCTTTCCATGGCTTGGATATGGCTCAATTTATAGCATTCAAATGGAAATGAAGGGTCATGTCAAAACGTTTAAAGTATTTGGAAGGTCAAGGATCATGGATCTTGTGACGTGACATGGAAACCTGACACAATTTTTAATTTTGAGCACCAAACCCGATGTACGCAGGTTGTAGTGGAGCAACATGCATATATGCTTGTTGTCTAACCTGTAGGGTGCGTATATGTGGAAAAATGTGTTTTTTTGGCTTTGGAAGGTAAAAAAAGGGGACTTCAAGTCTGCATAGGGAAATGGAAAGTCCATCCAAGGAATTTGCATGGGGTGAGTAAAAGTTATCTATAACACCATAAACACACAGATACAGTAATACATTATTTCTATTAATGAGCGAAATGTACAAAATTGTAGAAATATAGAGTGAAAGACTTACTAGAATGGTGGAATCTTATGTCTGAGAAGAGATGTGAAAGATACACTCATTCACAAGAATATGATTGTTATAATGAGGGTCCAAAGTCCTTTTTAACATAAATAAAATCCAAAACCCTAACCCTGGAAGATGAAAATCCAACAGTATTGTGGCCCCCATTTTGGGTAGTTTGGTGTATCAACTTCTTAGGGGATTAACTTTGGCATACACTATCTGTTTGGGGTGAACAATATCTCATTGGAAAGGTATCAATGAGGAGCTTCATTTTTGGGGATAAATCAAAGCCCTTGTTTTTCAAGAAGGTCCTCGATCATGAAAATATGTTGTTTAGTCCCTCAAAATGGCCCTAGAAGTTTGGGACTCGAAAAACTGCTAAAAATAGTAAATTACCAACAAATTGTTTTGAGCCAGTTGGAATAGGTGGGTGGCCACCAATATCCACTTGGATAAACACTCCCTCCTTAGGAAGAAATGGTCTCCATTGCATGGAGTTCCCATGGGAGAGGGGGAAATGGTTTTTTAATCTGAGCCTTGGTCAATTGCTTGCCTTGCTGGAGACATTATGCTGCTTGGGTTGTGGAAGGTTGTCGAGGACCTGATGAGCTATTTGTGTGAAAAAGGAATATTTGCACATTTCTCAACTCTTGTCAATCTACTTCTTCTGGATAGAAGGTGCTTGGAACAAGGATGTAGTTCTTGCAGTGTCCTTCTGTTCACCTTTTGAACAAATTGTGAAGAAGCTGAATGTTGTAGTATGAGATACTACCTTGTGGAACTATTTAGGTAGGAAAATAGTTGGAACTACCTCTTTTATCCTTTAGAGATCACCCCCCTGAGTAAAAATGAAACTACAGGGTTGAGACTTATACATAGCATGGTGCTTCAACATATATGGTTGGCCCAAAAGAACATCAGAAACATGCAGTGGGGCAACATCACATAATACCTCATCCTTCAAGGGTCAGATGTCGTATGAAAATTGACACTACTGGATGACATAGAGATCTCGTCCTTGGCAAAGAAATCCAATGTTGTATGGTTATGGGTGTGGTGTTGTCGACAATCCCAACTTTTTGACAACCTTTGTTGAGATGAGGTTCTTCTGGCTTCCCCTATCAACAATAAAATGCAGTGGGGTCCCCTTCACCCACTTCTATGAATGAAAATTTTTCTCCCCTCTTCATGATTGGTTGGTTCTTCTGGTTGGATTGTTGCAGTCGTGACAGTAGCAGTGGGGTCTGCATCGATGATCTGTCTTCTCCCATTATTTTCTAAATTAGATTTTGAATCAGGGTTCTACTGCTTCTCTTTGATCTTGACCACCAATTATTATTTTGAGTGACATTCGCTAGTGTTGTTCTAGGTGATTTTGTAGAAATCACACTACTTTCCAATGTCCTTCTTCATCTTTGCATTACCCTTCTTTTCCTGTGGCTTGGACTGGTTTTCTAGAGGCTAGTTGTTAGGGTCTTCTTTACCATACTTTGGTTTTTGCAGATTTGAAGACCCAAACCCTCTTTTGTTCTAGTGCCTAAATTTCTGCTCAATTTTGATAGCGTATCGATAGAAAGCTCCCAGTGATGAGATGTCTACAAAATTCATTTTGGTTTGGATGTACCTATGTAGAGCCCTGTAGTATTTCAGAATCATATGTTTCCAAGAGTATTTGATACCCATCTTGGTTTGCAAGGTATGGAAATTATTTATGAACTACGATATTGTTTGGCCCCTTTCTTGCTGTAGTGTGGTCCATCTCATGTACTAGTCATCATAGTTACCAACAGGTTAATATTGTTCCTTGACCACATCCACAAAAAATTCCCATGTTGTCTTGACCCCATATATTCTAGACTCCTATGTGGAAATTTTCTCCTAGTAAGTTTCCCACCAATGTTTGAAATGGCATATATCCTTAAGGAGTGTGAAGTGTTGATTAATTGGGTTGGTTGTCATTGATGTCAACCCTTGAAGAAATTCTAGTAGCGAATTTTGGTAGCACAAAGGTTTGGGTAATGAACCCAATTTTTTTTTATGTATAATGGTATGAGATTTGATATATTTCTAGGTAATACTATTCTACATGGATAGTACATCTCATTCCATTTCTGGTGGTATGTGGAACGTCACATAACTCCTCACGGTTTGAGAGTTATGGCCTTACGAATTTGGAGGACCCTCATATGTTGGCTTGAAGCCCCAAAAGTTCAAAGAAGTCAATGTCCTTGCAAAGAAGAAATTATTTAAATAATAAATAAAAGTGACAAAGTAAAAAATGATTATTTAAATAATAAAGTGAAGTGACAAAGTCAAAGAGGATTATTTAAACAATAAATTGAAGTGACAAAGTCAAAGAGCATTATTTAAATAATAAAGTGAAGTGAAAAAGTCAAAGAGGATTATTCAAATAATAAAGTGAAGTGACAAAGTCAAGGAGGATTATTTAAATGAAAAAGTAAATGGATAACTTTCTAATTATGGAAAGTGGTTAGAAGTGGGTTAGCCCTTAAATAAGGAAATTGGGTTAAGATAGTTAAAACGTAACCCCTTGAGGAAGCTACATGAAAGTATAAATAAGAGGCAAGGCTCTATAATTTTAATTACACTTGATCATATTGAATATCTACAAGTGACTAAGGCAAGGATGATTTTAAGGATATAAATTTATATTAAAATGTAGAAACCTGAGCTAATCTTACTAGTCCTTAACATGCAAAATGTAAAATGTTTGGCGATAGTTTTGTAAAAATATTCAAATTTCTAAGGATTTTATATAGTTTATATAAACTTTTGGTGATTTTTAAGGTAAAATAATTTTATTCTATGGAATTTGGGCGAATTTTTTTTAGAAAAAATGGAAATTGGCGAATCTTTTTTCTGGAAAAACCATGGAAAATTAGCCCATTTGAGAAATTTAGCCCCTAGAATCATCTATTGACTAAGGTAACCAAAGGATATCTAAGCCAAATTTTATAGGGAAGGTGAAGTAAATAAGGCTGAAATTCAAGGGAGGATAAATTCTTTTGATGATGCTTTCTAAGGTATGTTATTTACAGGTCATCTCACCATTTTCACAATAAAAAAATTTCTAGAATGATTCAGACCATGAAATTGGGAGGACATTGAGGAAACATATCCAAGTATTTGTGTTACGAATTTTATATTGTGGTTCGTTGTACTTTTGTATTTACACTCTATGGAAAATAGGGTTTGTGGCTACTCCTGAAACTAGTCTAAAACAGGTGTTTCGGGTAAAAACATCATAACTTCTTCATAATAGATCCAAATTCAATAAGACCAAATATGTTGGTTGCTGTACAGTCTGTAGTATTCTATGTAAAAAATTTATATCCATACAACAAATATTCCTTGTAGGGAATGCTCTACAAGTTCACTCTCTAGAATAAGCCAGAATTCAACAAGGTATGTCATTTTTTTCTATAACTCCTTTTCTAAGATGTTCCAAGTAGTGACACATGGAGGAATTGCATAAAACACACTAAAGAACGTCCTGTACTATTTTCAAATATTTACTCATTATAGGTACATAGTTATGATTATTTCATGTTAGGGTTGTTGACTAATCCAAAACTAGTCATGTGAGACTAAAGTCAAGTTTGATGAAAATGATAGTCTCTTGTTGTTAAAGTTAAGGAAATTTTCCAGGTTGAGGTATAGGTTGGTGCATGGTTGATGCACTTGTTTATGGTACAATTTGATTATAGTTTCTTTGGTACATGTTGGTGCATGGTTGATGCACTTGTTTATGGTACTGGTTGATCACAGGTTGAGGTACAGGTTGATGCATGGTTGATGCATGGTTCAGGTTATTGGTATAGGTTTACAGTAGTATATCTCACAGTGATAGTGTGAAAATGGTTCTATCATTCTACTTATACGTTAGCGAGGTTGGACGGGGCAAGGATAGGTGGTTGTAGCCACCTTCTAGTTGTAGCCAAAGAACATAGCGGGTTGTAGCCTCTTTCTGGTTGTATCCATAGAATTGGGGAGTTGGAGCTTTCCTCAGGTTGTATCCTGAGAAACTAGGGGGTTGGAGCTCCTTCGAGTTACAGTTGTAAAAAAAAGGAAGTTGGTGCTTCCAATGAATGTAATTCTTCAAGACATATAATAAAAAGCATTCTGTGGTTTTCTCCCACTTTGTGTTTCCATGTAAAAACATTGGTGTACTATGTATCTGTATGATTGTTCATTTGTTAATTGTTTATTTACTCTACAAATATTGGATGATAATTGTTGAGCCTCTAAATTGACATCCCCACTACCCTATTATACTCCTCATCTATACCTTTTTGGCTTACCTAAGCTTGGATAAATGACAAAGAACACTACCATTAGCGATTGATAAGGTCATAAGGTAAAGTATAATTAATTCATGCATTTTTGTGGTTTATTGAGCTAGGAGATTAAATGTTTCATGTACTAATGCTTCAATTTTCCATGTATAACCTTTGACCTATAGACAATTCTAGCCTTCATGTACCAGCTCAACTATTCGGTACTTATGCGCCAGATTGCCACGGTCTGAATCTGGTACCAAGCGCACGTTCTATTCATATCTGGTACCAAATCTCACCTATCATGATATGGTACCAATGATCGTAGACTATCGTGATCTGGTACCAACCATTTGTGCACTATTCAGATATAGTACCATCTACCTGTCATGATCCGGTACCAATACAGGAAGCCGAATGTACCAAGTTTAGCTCCAGATCGTGCCAAAGACAATTTTTGGATGTTTATTCAATCATAAATGTTTTATCAAGGCTATGTTAGGATAGTTTGTTATTGCCTCATCCTCATGCACTTCGTGTCATGAGGATGAATCTTAAAATATGTAACCGAATAATCAAATTTGACAATTGACTGATTTGCAAAATATTTCACCTCCTTGTGTTTCACGACTAAGACTGTTTAAATAGTCATGGCAAGGATGACGAAGGTAGTGGAGAGTTAGCATAACACAGCATGTGAAGCAGTGTTACATATTATTGAACATATTTTGGGTGAAGATTAATAGAAGGACATCATTTATCTCTGTGTCTTGATCATCAATGATTGAATGTGAGTTGAGTTGTTAGCATAGTTTGATCCTATGTTTTGAATTTTGATTAAGAGTAATGTGTGGGTTGAAAGAAAGATTACTGTAGACTCCAGTCGTTGACCTGTTGAAGAGGCAAGGGCCCACTGCCAAACAAAGGTCAGCATCTTCGTAGATTAGTATTAGAATTTGATTTTAATAGTGTAAATGTTAGATTAGCTAAATCATTAATTCTTTCAGATGATAGAAGCATAGTTTAGACTAGGATTTCAATTATATGATTGCTCAGAGATCTTTACTCACTCTGTTTTGCATATTCTCTGTTTCTGTTTTTTTTATGAATTTGATTTTGTTTCATGGAAATGAATGTGGGTACAGTAGTCAGACATATTTGAAGGATAACTAGTGAAGTTCACAACAATACATTGTGAACCACAACATACTCAATATATTGACTGTTGAACTACCCATGCTATGTTTTGATGATTGATGTGTGATTTCCCTTTCAGAAGTGTGATTGGATAGTTAGTTTTCTGGTTCATATAGCAAAGTTGATCTGTCAAAAGAAATCCATCTCATACTTGTATCTTCCATAATGGAGTAGATAGCCTCTCTGTGAAAGACAACCAAAGTGTGTTTCAATTTTCTAGATTGCTTTGTTTCCAACATACATAATCTAGAATAGTTCTATACTCATGACATTAGAATTACCTTTAATACCGGTGTCCTGTAACTCTATTGATTACGAATCTCAGATTGATAATTAATGAGTGCATTATACTAAACATATAAGCAACACAACATTTTGGCACCATTGCAAGGGAGTTGCAAATAGTAGGAAGTGATTTTTATCTTAGATTGTTTGCATAATTTTTGAATTATTTTAAAGGCTGCTTGAGGAAGGAGGATAAAATGTTTAAGACGTGAGTGAAGAGCCATGCAGCCACTAGAGTGGGGTTCTTCGAAGCCAGGTTTCCTTCGTACCTTCTAGATAGAATTAGGATTTCAATTCAGTTAAGAATCAAATTTCCATTTTATGCATAGATATAGAGATGAAAAGGGTAGATTTGTAAGCTCTAAAGATTCAAAAACAACCCCCCCACACTAATCCAACTGACACTAGTGCAGGAAAAATTCCACCGGGAGAAAATTCAAGGGGAGCTAGCGAGGCTCTAGAAGGAGAACCTAAAATGGAAGAATTATCATTGGGGTGGGCATAACCTGAATATGTTGTACATTTAGGAGACACAGAAAATCTAGTTTCTGGACCATCTATCAGTGGAATGGCAGAAGAAGAAGGAAATGAAGCCACCGAGACTGAGACTTTTGGGTTTCCAATATTGGATATTTCTAGAAACATCAGCATGAAAAATATCCCACTATCATCATTACCCACTTTCATAGGTATGTCAACTGAAGATCTAGATTTATTTTTATTCGAGTTTGAGATATTGTGTAGAACATATAACTACTCAGATGATGCCCAAAAACTTAATCTCTTTCCCGCTACAATGAAATACTCAACCTTAATATGGTTCATGAGGTTAGGAGAAAATACAATCCTCTCTTGGGATGATCCGTCGGATCTTTTAATGACTATGGTTGAGTTTTAATTTTGCATGTGTTAATTAACCATTTGAGAAAAATTAGTGAAAGAATGAGGAAAGAAGAGGAATTATGATAGCCATATACAAATATGAAGATCTGAAATGAAATAATAGATAGCAAACCATAAAACGCAGATTGATAACGGAGTTCGGCACAACTTTGCCTACGTCTCCGGCCCATTGTCTCTGTGGGGGAGGCTTCTTTATTTCTGTTCAAAATCTCAAAAGTACATCACTGCAATGCCAATTGGTTACAATACTAATCTAGTCATTTTCATCCAGATATCTAGAACCCTGTAAAGAAAACGGTACACAAAACGGATGTCCGGAGCTCCCAGAAATGGCCCGACAGTGTCTACTCCTCAATATCTTCCCTGCATAAAAATGGCTTTGGCTTGGCTTCTCTTCAGCATAAATATGCTCTGAATACCTCCCATGGCCTCAAACAGGCCTGGTTTATATAGATCTGAAGTTGGTTGTTCATCTCCAACTTCCTCCCAAAATTTGGGCTCCAAAAATGCCCAATATCTCCCAAAAATATAGAAAATCCAATAATAACAGGCATATAATCTTTAAAAAATCCAAACTATAACCAAAAACCCACTTTATTTTTAAAAATAGGCATTATCCCCCTTCATCCGATGCATTCCCCCTCTGGCATGGTCATATGGGCCATGATGTGGCCAAGCGCCAACCCCTCGGGCTATGTGCTGGCCCTTCCCTTTCGCGCTAACCCCCGGTCTTGTGGCATCAACATAGAATCTTGGGCTATCTGTTATAACCCCCGCACTCTGTGTGGTAACGGTCTCGGGTCATATGGGACCTGCCTGGGGACCAAGGGCCAAGCCCATTCCAATACAACCATGCTATTAAACCCCCGTGCTCCCGGTCGTGTGGTAGTATATGTTAAACCGAGGGCTGGGG
This sequence comes from Picea sitchensis, assembly GCA_010110895.2. Taxonomy (NCBI): domain Eukaryota; kingdom Viridiplantae; phylum Streptophyta; class Pinopsida; order Pinales; family Pinaceae; genus Picea; species Picea sitchensis. The sequence goes on from SNQJ01S0025201.1 coordinate 118,568, forward strand.
CTAAGCCCCAGCCCTTTTCCCCACCGTTTGAAACTTAATTCAAATTCAAATAATATTGGCATTGTATATGGTATAAGCACCAACAGGCGCCTAGGCAGTTAGCCTAGTCCTACGTGTCCACTCCCCGGAGGTGAGGTCAGGGGTTCGACCCATGGTAAAACCAAACAAATTTTGAACAAAACCATGAACCAACCATAGGGTGCCATGTGGCAGCCCATGACTGGGCCACGTGGCACACCAAAAACCAACCAAAACATGCCAAGTGTCAATCGTTGGATTCCCCACATGTCTGCCACACGTCACCATACTTCCCTGTCATCCTGCCACATGTCTTCCACGTCATCCTGCCACTGTACCTGTTGATGTCATCCCATGCCATGTGTCACCCTTACAGTGGTGACATATTTCACCCCTGGATTGGTCCAACTATCTGCCCGTATGCCAAATCATCCTTCCATGTGTCACCTCCTGGAGCTGCCACATCATCTATACAGATTGTACGATCTGTACAGTCAACATGCCATGTGGCACTGTACGGACTGTACAGTCATCCCCTTTTTTTTCCTGTTTGGCTTTTCGGACAGAACGTGATATATTGTGCATACGGAGCCCATTTGATGAAGTAAATATATCACCCGAATCAGGAAGACGAGACGGATGCAATGGCACTGGCTTTGTTGCATTCTAAGAACTTTCATTTTTGATCATTTTTAAGCCCTACCAGGCTTCTGGATCCGATTCTGGATCACACCTCCCCACAAAAAGACCTTTTGGTCCCCAAAAGGTTATTGACCAGTCAAAAAGCTCTGGATAGGCCACCCGACTTGTCCAATGTCTTTGAACTCTATCCTATGCACCTGTCTCATCAAGATCAATTGTAACACAGTCATGACAACTGACAGTATATTGTTAGTCATTTTAACCCTGTTACATTTTACTGAAGCCACTATCATCCATGTAGAAAACATTGCTAATGACGGTATCAAAAAGACGACTGCAAATGAGCTGATATACTTGAAATATCTGGATGACATGAGCTTATCTTGAAGCAACTTATGATTGATTTTCCATTCAACAACCATGTCTTGTTCTTGCTTAAGATCAATTACTTCATTTGAAACAATTATTGGTTTGTTTCTTTCTTGCACTGCCTTATTTAATTGTTCCATTGTTTGAAGTGTTGTATTTTATTTAACATGATGAGCATGAACCACATAATCCCGACCTGCTTTAGTGAATTGATATTGATTCTTTGTCCTGTAGAAGATTGCCTTACGATCATATAAGTATGGACTACCTAAGACCATTCCACATTCTCTTAATGACACTACATCACATGTTACTTCGACCATTCCACATTCTTTCAACGACACTATATCATATGTTATCATCCAATATTAACAATTTAGGATGAAATTGCAAATTTGATTGTACCATTTGTTATGTGCATCCTGATGATGATTGCTTATCCATTTGAATGGCATTGTGGGATGTAGTTGTGTTTTTTAATCCCAATTGTTTAATCAATTTTCCGAGATTAGATTAGATTGAGATCCAATGCCCATTAATGTTTCTATCTTAGTGTTTCATGATTAATTTATAAGGAAACAACTTGTTTCTACAATCAATCTCTTCACCAATTTTACATTGGCCATTCCAACCAATGAAATATTTGACTCACCACCTGAATCCGATCCCAAATCCATGGGTTTTGATGTCACACTTTTTATGCTCTCTTTCTTTGAACCACTTTGGTTCTTCTCTGGATGCAATTTCCAACATCTGTCCCTATCATGCCATTCTTTCTGCAATGCTTGCAAGAGGGCTTTCCTTCCTTCCTCGTAACTACATTTGAATTCTTTCCATGTCTTTTCCTCTTTGTCATCTTTCCTTGAAGACAATGATTCACCTGACACACCTGCTTTCCCTTCAATATACGTAGTTTGAATAGAAACCTCATCAAGCTAGAGGGTCCAAACATGAAAAACAATGTTTCTAATATTTGTACGTAAACCTCCTATATACTTCATAAGAGTTTCTTTGTGTTTGAAAAGGGATGTCTAACATTAATGCCATTTTTCCAAATCCATCAAGCAGTATTCTTTAAAATCGCTTGTCCCTTTCTTAGTTTTGAAGATTGTCATTCAATTAATTCTTTTCTTTATAACCCAAAAGGATAGAATTGTTTTCATGTGAAATGAAACTCTTCCATGATGGAAATAATTTACCCACATGTTGTGTTCCTTGTTGCAGCTTGCTTTGCCACCAGATAAGAGTTGTACCCTGCAAGTCTCAAAGATGCCAACTCTATTTGTGTGGCCTCATCCTTTGATCCAGACACCTGCACTCCATCTTCCTCATCTATTGTCAATGCATTTTTCATTTACTTCACGATCATATATGGGAAACTCAAATTTACATCAAGTTTCAACAATGACATATCATGTTTATGCTTATGTACATTTTCCTTCTCATTAGATTTTGAACTTGAACTTGAAGAAGGAGAAGAAGAGGTGTTGATGGAGGTGAAGGAGGAATTTGAGGATGGTCCTCTTCCTCTTCACTTTTTCCCTTTGAAGATCCACCCAAAACTGGTCGCTTCTGTTCCAAGTAATCTTTGTACAAAACTTTCACCATCTCCAACATAGAATGGAATGTTTTCCAGAACTCTTTCTCATCTTGAGAAATCCCTTCTTCCGATGCCATCTTCTCGTTGTGAGAAGCTCTCTTTCTCAATCCAATTAATGGATTCTCTACAACAAGCTCGCGTTCACCACACTGTAGCTTTTCCCTGGTTAACATGAAAAACACAAATCCAAACATCAACCAGCTCTGATACCACTTGATCCGTCGGTTCTTTTAATGACTATGGTTGAGTTTTAATTTTGCATGCGTTAATTAACCATTTGAGAAAAATTAGTGAAAGAATGAGGAACGAAGAGGAATTATGAAATACATATACACATATGCAGATATGAAATGAAATAATAGACAACAAACCATAACACGTAGATTGATAACGGAGTTAGGAACAACTTTGCCTACGTCTCCGAGCCTTTGTCTCTATGGGGGAGGCTTCTTTATTTCTGTTCAAAATATCAAAAGTACATCGTTGCAGTTCCAATTGGCTACAAGATTGATTTGGTCATGTTTGTTCAGATCTCTAGAACCCTACAAAGAAAATGACACGCAAAACGGACGTCCGGAGCTCCCAGAAATGGCCTGACAGTGTCTGCTCCTGAATATCTTCCCTGCATAAAAATGGCTTTGGCTTGGCTTCTCTTCAACATAAATCTACTCTGACTACCTCCCATGGCCTCAAACATGCCTGGTTTATATAGATCTGAATTTGGTTGTTCATCTCCAACTTCCTCCCAAAATTTGGGCTCCAAAAATGCCCAATATCTCCCAAAAATGGAGAAAATCCAATAATAATAGGCATATAATCTTTAAAAAATCCAACCTATAACCAAAAAACCACTTTATTTTTAAAAATAGGAATTATCCCCCTTCATCCGATGCACGCCCCCTCTACAATGGTCATATGGGCCATGATGTGGCCAAGCAGCAACCCCTCGGGCTATGCGTTGGCCCTGCCCTTTCGTGCTAACCCCCAGTCCTGTGGCATCAACACAGAATGTCAGGCTATCTGTTATAACCCTCGAGATCTATGTGGTAATGGTCCTGGGTCATATGGGACCTGCCCAATGACCAAGGGCCAAGCCCATTCCAATACAACTGCGTTGTTAAACCCCCACGCTCCCGGTTGTGTGGTAGTATATGTTAAACCGAGGGCTAGGGCTAAGCCCTGACCCTTTTCCCGTTGTTTGAAACTTAATTAAAATTCAAATAATATTGGCATCGTATATGGTATAAGCACCAATAGGCGCTCAGGTGGTTAGCTTGGTCCTGCTAGTCCACTCCCCGGAGGTGAGGTCAGGGGTTCGACCCACGGTAAAACCAAACAAATTTTGAACAAAACCACGAACCAACCACAGGTTGCCATGTGGCAGCCCATGAATGGGCCACGTGGCACACCAACAACCAACCAAAACATCCCAAGTGTCAATCATTGGATGCCCCACATGTCTTCCACGCATCACCGTACTACCCTGTCATCCTGCCATGTGTCTGCCACATCATCCTTCCACCGTATCTGCTAACGTCATCCTGTGCCACATGTCACCCAGACAGTGGTGACACGTGTCACCCCTGGATTGGTCCAGTTGTCTGCCCGTATGCCAAATCAGCCTGCCACATGTCACCTCTTGGAGCAGTCATGTCATCTATATGGACAGTACGGTTTGTACAGTCAACATGCCACATGCCACTGTACGGATTGTACATTCATCCCCTTTTTTGGCCTGTTTGGCTTTTTGAACAGAATGCGATATCTTCTGCATATGGAGCCCATTTGACAAAGTAAATATACCACCGAAATAAGGAAGATGAGACAGATGCAATGGCGCTGGTTTCGTCGCATTCTGAGCACTTTCATTTTTGAGCATTTTTAAGCCCTGTTAGGCTTCTGGATCCGATTCTGGATCATGGGATCAGATGAAAGACACATTTTTACGTAAATACCAAGACTATTCTAAGGATACTGCTAAAAATGACATTTTTAAAATGCAGAAAATGGAAGATGAAAGCCCTGAAGACTACTTAGAAAGGTTCTTGTACAACTATCAAAAATCAAAACTATTCACCACAGACCCAGCTGTAGTAAGAACTGCATTCTCGAAAGGTCTTAGAGATGACTGGATAGAAGTTTTAAACTTTTTGAGTTCAGGAGATGTACACCAAAAGCCTTTTGGAGAGATTGCAAATTAATGTAGAAGATACTTAAGAGGACAAGCTAAAACAAGCAAAGGACCAAGATATTCTTTTAGTAGAAATACAAAACAAAGCTCATGGAATGTCACCAGAACTGAGTTAGGAAACTTATTGGAGAACTTTAAAACAAACATATTGAGCACAATCAGTAACTAGTTAGATACTCTAAAATTGAAAAAGAAACAAGAAGAAGAGGTTGCTTTAGCAATTTTTTGTCATAGATGTCGAAAGAATCACAGTGAGAAGGAATGCCCATTAAATGTCATAGAAATATGTGGCTTGTGTACACTAGAACACCCCACATCTGAGTGTCTGACTTTTCTTGAGCTACAAGCCATGTATAGGGGAGGAGGAGTCTCACAAGAACAACCATACCCTTCCAGAAGACCTTGGAGAGCCCAAAACCCCAATACATTTTATGACCCTGATGCACAATATCAATAGCAACATTGGGGTCCTTCCCCAATGACCTATCCACAATGGACACCTCAACAAGCTCAAACTCAACCTTGGCAACAAGGTTGGAGGGGACCTGTGTATGGAAATCCATCTTACCCTACATTTCCATAGTATCCTACAAACATTTCCCAATTACTACCTGGATTCAACCCACCACAGATGTAAGCTTTATTTTCACCTCCTATACAACAAAAATTTACAACCCCCTTGAACCCTAACCGGCAACAACAAGCACCTATAAATGCCAATCAACATCCACAAAACTAAGCTACCCACAACCCAGCCAATCCCTAACCCTAATAATTGAACCACCCACCCAGTGCAAAATACAAATGTTTAAACCTTTCCCACCTATGAAATTCAACTACAATCGGGGAAAGTTGTAAACCAATCAAATCCTACAGTAATAATTCAGGAAGAAAATGATAATCATTCTGTGGAAGAAAACACTCAAACCACCCCTGCAGAAGAAGAAACTTCCCCTCCTATTCCAATCACTTCTCAGTCTGTACAAGCACCTCAACAAGTTAATATCCCACCCTACCCCGAACGACCATTAGTGAAGAAACCTGACCCACCCTTGCATAGAGATATAGAGGATGAATTATGAAATGTATGTATAAAAATACCTCTGCTACAAGCCATTAAGGATATCCCCATATATGCCAAAATCATAAAGGATATTTTCACTAAGAAACCAGGAAGGAAGAAGAAGGAACCTCCCCTTGTTTAGGTGGTGGGACAATTATCTGAATTTATTTCTGAAATGCCATACAAATATAATGACCCTGGAAACCCAGTAGTCACTATTGAAATTAATGGTATTTCTTTACCAAACACACCCATTGATTTGGGTGCAGAAATTAATGTAATTCCTTTTTACACTATGCAAAAGCTCCAAATCAACCAGTTAAGTCCAACCCAAACCATGATAGAGTTGGCAAATAAGTCAGTCATTAGCCCTGCAGGAAGTCTAGATGATGTCATAGTCACTCTAGCTTCTTGGGAATATCCAGTAGACTTTTTAGTCATCTATTCTAAATCATCCTCCAAACCAGGACACCCTGTGGTTCTTGGACGCCCTTGGCTGGCCATAGCGGATGAATTTATCAATTGTCAGTCTAGTGAGATGACAATATCCAATGGCACACATAGCCAAAAACTTGTTCTCTTCCTTCCTGCCCAACTGACACAGGAAATACCTATTTGGTTAGAAAACCCTTATGGAGAGGAAGATTACATCAGACCCCTGTTAGCACTTGAACAAGTAAGAGGAATGCAAGAACAATCAGATGAACAAGTCTTAAGTTTATTTTTGGCTGATACAAATTGCATTGAATACCCGAGGTCTTTTGCAGAATTGTCACAGATTTTCAATTCCGAATTTCAACAAACTTGGCACCCTAATATCACTCAATTATATACTTTATCGCTATCTTCCTCAAAGAAGGAAGAAACTATTGAACTTGTTGAGATTATCTTAGGAAAACCTTTGTATATCAACTCTAGTTTGGAACCAGAACAAAAGACGCAAGTAATTGAAATGCTCCAAAGACAATTTGATGCCTTTTCATGGGATTATGCAGACATGAAAGGAATTCACCCTGACACATTGACACATCATATCTACACTAATGACCAAATTAGACCAATTAGACAGCCTCAGCGAAGGATGAATCCAACCCTTAAAGATATTGTAAAAGAGGAATTGCAAAAGATCCTTTAAGCCAATCTCATATACCCCATTTCAGATAGTCAATGGGTATCTCCACTTGTCATAGTTCCCAAGAAAAATGGTAAGTGGAGAATATGTGTAGACTTCTGAGAGTTGAACAAATCCACCCATAGGGATTATTTTCCCTTACCATTTATTGATTAGGTGTTGGATACCTTGTCTAGAAAGAAGTATTTTTCATTCCTGGATGGGTTCAATGGCTATAACCAAATACAAATAGCACCCAAAGACCAGGAGAAGACCACTTTCACCTTCCCATGGGGAACCTATGCTTATAGGGTGCTTCCTTTTGGACTTTGCAATGCCCCAACCACTTTTCAAAGGGATGTCCTAGCCATTTTACCTGACATGACCAATGATTGCATGGAAGTCTACATGGATGAATTTACAGTCCATGGAAAAGACTTCCAGGAAGCTTTGACCAGTCTAGAAAAAGTCTTGATTATTTGTAAAAAAACTAATCTTTCCTTAAGTAATGAAAAGTAAAAAATGATGCTCACTGAAGGTATTGTTTTGGGACATCACATCTCTAGTTCTGGAATGAGAATTGATCTGGCAAAGATTTATATTATCACACAAATCAGAATACCTTCCTCACAGAAGGAAGTTCGTAGATTTTTAGGGCATGCTGGCTACTATAGAAGATTCATTCCAAATTTTACAAGCCTAGCTACCCCTTTATTCAAGTTATTATCTAAAGAAGCCAAATTTAAGTGGGATGGTGAATGCCAAATATCTTTTGAAATTCTAAAATATAAATTGTCAACTACCCTTGTATTAAGATGATCAAATTGGTCCCTTCCTTTTCATATATGTACCGATGCCTCAGACACAACCCTTGGGGAAGTTCTTGGACAAAGGGAAAATCAAATGCCCTATGTTATTTACTTTGTCAGTAAAAATCTGTCTCCAACTGAAGTTAATTATACGATCATTGAAAAAGAATTGCTAGTTGTGGTCCATGCTATCAATAAATTTAGACACTATATTACAGGATATCAAGTTTTTGTACACACTGATCATTCAACCATCAAATTATTAATGAACAAACCTGTAACAAATCCTAGAGTTACAAGATGGTTTTTATTATTATAAAAGTTGAATATCAACATTATTGATAGACCTGGTAAGGATTTACTTGTGGCTGATTTCTTATCTAGAATGATTCATATGGGAGATAATGCACCAGTAGAAGATAACTTTCCTGATGAAATTTTTTTTTCTATTACTACATTCACTCCTTGGTATTCAGATGTAGCTAACTATCTTGTGACAGGAAAGATGCCTCAAAAATTGTCTCCTAGAGAAAAATAGAAAGTAATTCAGCTAAGTGCAAACTACATGTGGCACGATGATTGCCTGTACAAAATAGGACTAGATTTGGTAATCAAGAGATGTGTAAGGGAAGATGAAATTCATGATATTTTGCAAGCCTTCCATGATGGTCCTTATGGAGGACACTTTGCAGACAAGAGGACCGCTTACAATGTTCTACAATCTGATTAATACTAGCCTCATATTTTCAGAGATGCTAAAACCTATGTATCCAATTGTGATGAATGCCAATGAATGGGTAATCCTACTGCACGAGACCAAATGCCACTTCAAGCCCAAGTAGTTATTGAGCCTTTCGAGAAATGGGCATTATATTTTGTAGGGCCCATTAATCCTGCATCTAAAAAGAAAAAGTATATACTTGTATGCACTGACTATGTGACTAAGTGGGTTGAAGAAAAAGATTTTCCAGCTGCAAGTGAACAATCAATAGTAGATTTCCTTTTTAACGACATCTTTACTAGATTTGGTGTACCTCAAGAAATTGTGACTGATCGGGGAACTCAATTTACCTCTCATGTAGTCAAAGTTGTGACAGAACAATACCAAATCAAACACAGGAAATCTACACCCCACCATCCACAGGAAAATGGACAAGTAGAATCTACCAGAAAAGTTATTAAGTCCATTCTTACCAAAAAAGGACAACTACACCACAAGGATTGGGATGACAGATTACTAGAAGCCTTATGGGCTTATAGAATCACCTGGAGGAATACAACAGGACATACACCCTATGAGTTGGTGTATGGGAAGCAGATGCTTCTTCCCATATAATTCTAGATCAAAATCTTCAGGACTGCAGTACAAGTTGGCATGAAATTGGATGAAGACCAGGAACAAAGACTCTTCCATCTTAATGAGTTGGACGAAATCAGGTAGGAAGAACTTCAAAGAACCACCCTCATTCAAGAGAAGAGAACAAAATGGCATGACAAGTATCTCAAAAAGAAAAATTTTCAATAAGGAGATTGGGCCCTGTTATATGACAACAGATTCAAGAACTTCAAAGGTAAGTTAACTACTCGTAAGTTAACTACTCGTTGGATGGGACCTTACGAAATTGACATTGTCTATGATAATGCTTCAATTAGGATAAATACAATTGATGAACAACAGACACCACTACTTGTGAATGGTCACCAGTTGAGAATTTATAACAAACCCCTGTCAAAAGAGGAATTTCTCACTCGTATACTACAGAATTCAGATATGCAGGTTATCAGTAAGGAAGGAGACCTTCCTACTAATCCACATTGATTGATTGTTTTATTACAAACTTTTGTACATAGGTGTGGATTGAGTTTTGTTAATAAGTTGAAGGTAACAAGGGATTCTTACCTCCTTTTGTTTTACTTTCGCAATTTTTTTTGTAAGTAGATTTCTATAATTTATTTGTTCCTTCAAGAACTTGCTAAACATCAGTTTGTAGACATCAACAGTTCTTTGTTCTAATATGGTACCAACAATACTACTTCGGTATCATAAATCTCGTTCTAGTCTGGTACCAGCAGTCCTATGTTGGTCTAATGCTAGAAGTCTATCCTTATATGGTACTATCAGGACACATTACCTCATTGACAAGGAATGCTATGCATATTTCAAAATCTTATGTAAATTAGTATGAAGTATGAATCCATGCAACAACCACATAAGTTGGAACCAAGAAGCATAATGCAGCATCAAATGGCAGCCCTTGTGAAGAAATAATTTCTTTTGGTTCTGTTGTCGACTAAAGGGAAGTATATTTAATTTCTTTTGGTTATGTTGCTAGCTAGAAGGAAGATCTTTAATTTCTTCTGGTTTTGTTGCTAGCTAGAAGGAAGTATTTTAATTTCTTTTGGTTATGTTGCTTGACAAAAAAAAGACACAATCTTTACCTATGATTGTTCAAAGAACCATAATCTACTTCAAAGACTAGAAGTTTCCTTTATCCAATATTTCAGCATGATTAAAGGGACAAAAAAAAATATATTACCCTACAAGTAACTATCTCACCCTAACTATACTTCAATAGTATTCATTGGATTATCTTTACTAAAGAGTAACATATGAGTATATGAACACTCTCTATCATGGGCACACTAGGAAATTTTTTATGGAAGAGGATGTATTAGTACCTTAAGGAAAATTTAGGTCATTCTCTTATGGACAAACTCAGACAAAATTATACATCTGGATCACTCTAAAGAAATAATGTGCATAAAAAGTTTATTTTTCCTTCAGACAAATCTTTAAAAGACATTCAAAGAAGAGAATATACCTTCCAACCAAATACCATCCTAGCCTGCAAAAAGGTTTTCAAACGAGCCTCCCCTGTCACCGTGCAAGGAACTCTTTAATAAAAACCAAAATAGGTGACTATGGAGAAGAAGCCTCTGATGGAAAAAGGGTTCAAGAGACTAACTCGCCAAGATACTGAACATGTCTACTGGCAGCGGGTACCGATTTGTGGTATGACTAGGCAAACCCATCAAGGTACTGAACAAGCCTATTGGAAATGGGGCATTCTACCTAGGGAAGGGATATCTCACTAATTATCACAACTACCCCACCAGATTACTGAACAGACTTGTTGGCAGTGGGTTCTGGTTGAGAAATGTCTCATCTATACTTGTCTAATTGAAAAATTCACTTTAGTCATCTAAAAAATGAACACTATAAGCAAAGGTCACTATTGGCATTTATGAGATACAAACTCCAGATTAACAAGCAACATAATTACTACAAGCAAATGTCCATTTCAGAATTACCCTAAGTCAACTTTACCAGTCTGGCATCTAAATCCTACATTACCTAAGAAGGAAACTTCTTAAGAGTGGAGCCCTAACTAGGGAGTCTAATCTACTTATACTGTGAAATTCATCTATAACATCTAATGATAGTAAATCTCCGAAGCAATTTAGGTTAGATCTGTTCTTCTAGCAAACATATAAAAACCTCCCTGTTTTCACTAGTGAATGCTACCTTTGTCAATAAGTCATCAAAAGAAAGGCAATTTCAATTTTTAGGCATGTGATCATATGCTAGGTGATAAATGTACTTCTGGAATTTGATTTTGTTTCTTTTCTCTTATCATCTTTTCTCCATTATGATACAGAGTGTTGAGTATTCTTGCATAAGGATATGCAACATCCTTGGCATGCAAGAAGGTCAAAGAGCTCCTTCATAACTCTTTTTTAGAATGACATCTCACCTTCAGAAACCAACATGATCACCCTACAACCCTGCAGAACCAAACACAAAATAAGATAAGCACAGAATAAAGAAGTACAAGAAATTCCAGTACCGAGCTTCCAGAAAACTCCAGCCTAAAAATATGAATTCTGACAATCTACAAGTAGTCACATATGCTATGGGTATTGATCATACAAAGGTAAAAGCAAAGGTAACATGGTATTTATTTTCCTCTGCTCATAAAACTACAATTGTTATGAAAATATATACTAGATATTATGACCTTAGTATTAAAACCATGCACCTATCCCTCATACCCATATGCCTAAACTTAATTAATTCTCTCATAAGTGCTCGAAAAATATTGAGGGAAAAATCACATCAAAGCATGAATATGAAGCATGTCTAGTAATGATAGGTCACAAACATACTTCATCCTTAAGCAAATCACGAACTTATCTTGTGTCATGAGCCATCATCCAACATCAAATTCACCATTCGGAAGTCCAATCACCTATCCCAAAATGATGCCTTGACACCCAACATCTTGTCCTCATCATTACATTAACGGGTAGAAATGAAATGGCTTATCTGGGTGGCGAATCTATCCAGATAAGCCTCATCTGGTCTTAAATTTTCCTTACGGCATCCTTACTTAAAATTACCATTCAAATTATCGAAGCCATCACCATATTTCCCTTTTCATTACCTTTCTCCAGATCTAAGCTTACTCCTCTCTGCAATATCCAGTACCAAATCCTTACCCTCATCAACTGACTAAATCCTTGCACTACAGCCTGACTCTTTTCTCACAATTTATAATGATGGTCATAAGTAGACATGAACCGGTCTTCCAAATTTATAGAGAGACCGAGGAGTTCCAACTGTGTCGAGAGAAGTATGCTAGATCAAGATGGATGCCATTTTTAGAGAAATTCATAGGTTGGCACGAGAAGATATCTCACGAATTTATTCAGGGTTACGATGGAGAGACTGTGCATATAGGCAATATGTAGCTAACAATCAATGAAGCAACCTTAAGGGAGGTCATGGTGTTACCTAACAGAGGAGCCAAGTATTTCAAAGGAGTAGGAATCGATAAGGAAATGTGCCAACAATTTTTGAAAGAAGATCGTCAGCACTCTGATTGGAAAAAGGGGATCCCTAGGAACTATATCAAGGAAGAGTATCATCCAATGATTTCTAGTCTTCAACGATTCCTCACTTGTGAGGGAAGGTATGATGTGACCTTCATATATCATCTTAGTCTTCTATTACACTTTTAAGGAGGCCCTAAAATTGATTTCCCATACTTTTTATGGATGACTTTGAACAAAATGGTAAGAGGTGTCAAATCCCTATCCAAAACTAAGAAGACTATCATTTACCATCAAGGTCTTATTAAGATGTTAGTTTTACATGAAATCAGGAAGAAAAGGATTAGTTGGAAAATCCTTATCACTCAACACCTTCCCACAGAAAAAAAACCTATGGAGGAATCCCAGCATGCTCCAAAGACAAATAAGGAACCTCAAAAGAAAAAGGGCAAGAAAGATAAGGCAACTCCATCATCATCCAGAATAGTGAGCCAACATGAAAAAGCTAGTAAACAAGTAGGGCCCTCTTCCACAGTCAATAAGACTCTTAAAAGTCAAGAATCAAAAGGTAAAACCAAATTAGTAGAGGAGACTTCAATAGTATCACTTGAGGATAAGGGCCATAAGACAAAAACTATAAGGAAAGGAAAGAATAGCTCAGAAAAAAAAGGTGAACAGTCTATAGAACAATCCCCTGTAACCATTCCGCAAATAGAAAAGAAGAAAAGGAATCATGTGAGCACCGCTGATCTAGTACCTCCTTGTAAAATAACCACAAGGAACATGGAAAATAAAGGTAAGGCAGTTGTCAGTCCTCATACATAGGAAGATCTAGTCGATCTTACCTCCCCTTCTGAAGACTTATTAGTCCAGGATGACATCCCTAGTTTGATCGAGGAACAAGCCACTATTACTTTATGTGGGATGAGGGAGGAAGTGGAGGAAAGAGAATACATCTAGCCAGTAATAATGGAGTAAAAAAAGACCTTAACAAAAGAACAGATGAAGAAAAATATTGGGGAACTACAAAATCAAAACCAGGAACTCAAACAAGAAGTGAAGGCATACCAACTACTGGATAGGTATATCAAAAAGGAAAATGAGCAATTGAAAGAAACCAGCTAGCAACTTCAATATGACCATGAATAGACTTCTAATAATATCAAGAAGGTACTATGACTCCTACAGTACATTAGGGTCATAAAAAGGGAGCTGAAAGAATAAGCCTCAGCCATCAACATCATTGATCCACAGAAGTAAAGAATGCAGTCTCAAGTTTTGAAAAATTTTGGGTTTGTTTTCAGTTGCATGAGGACATGCAATGGTTTTGGCATGGGGGAATGTTGAGCCTCTAAATTGACATCCCCAATACCCTATTATAATCCTCATCTATACATTTTTGGCTTACCTAAGCTTGGATAAATGAAAAAGAACACTACCATTAGCCATTGATAAGGTCATAAGGTAAAGTGTAATTAATTCATGCATTTTTGTGGTTTATTGAGCTAGGAGATTAAATGTTTCATGTACTAATGCTTAAATTTTCCATGTATAACCTTTGACCTTTAGATAATTCCATCCTTCCTATACCATCTCAGCTATCCAGTACTTATGTGCCAGATTTCCACTGTCTGAATCTGGTACCAAGCACACCTTCTATTCAGATCCAGTGCCGAATCTCACCTGTCACAATCTAGTACCAAAGGCCGTAGACTTTTGTGATCCGGTACCAACCATTTGTGCACTATTCAGATCGGGTACCATATACCTGTCATGATCCGGTACCAATACAGGAAGCTGAATGTACCAAGTTTAGCTCCAGATCATGCCCAAGACAATTGTTGGATGTTTATTGAATCCTAAATGTTTTAGCAAGGCTATGTTAGGATAGTTTGTTATTGCCTCATCCTCATGCACTTGTTGTCATGAGGATGAATCTTAAAATATGTAACTGAATAATTAAATTTGACAATTGACTAATTTGCAAAAGATTTCACCTCCTTGTGTTTCACGACTAAGACTGTTTAAATAGTCATGGCAAGGATGGTGGAGGTAGTGGAGAGTTAGCATAATAGAGCATGTGAAGCAATGTTACATATTGTGGAAGATATTCTGGGTGAATATTAATAGAAGGACATCATTTATCTCCATGTCTTGATCGTCTATGATTGAATGTGAGTTGAGTTGTTAGCATAGTTTCATTCTATGTTTTGAAGTTTGAGTAAGAGTAATGTGTGGGTTGAAATCAAGCTTACTATAGACTCGAGTCACTGACCTGTTGAAGTGGCAAGGGCCCACCACCCAACAAAGGACAACATCTTCGTAGATTAGTATTATCATTTGATTTCAATAGTGTAAATGTTAGATTAGTTGAAGCTTTAATTCTTTCAGATGCTAGCAATATAGTTTAGACTAGGATTTCGATTATATGATTTCTCAAAGATCTTTACTCACTCTGTTTTTCATATGCTTTGTTTCTGGTTTTTTTATGAATTTGATTTTGATTCATGGACATGAATGTTGGCAGCAATAGTTAGACATATTTGAAGGAGAACTAGTAAAGTTCACAACAACACATTGTGAACTACAACATGCTTAGTATATTGAATATTGAACTACCCATGCTATGTCTTGATGATTGATGTGTGATTTCACTTTCAGAAGTGTGATTGCATAGTTAGTTTTCCTGGTCAGGTAGCAAAGTTGATCTGTCAAAAGAAATCCATCTCATACTTGCATGTGCCATAATGGAGTAGATATCCTCTCTATGAAAGACAACCAAAGTGTGTTTCAGTTTGCTAGTTTTCTTTATTTCCAGCATACATAATCTAGAATAGTTCTATACTCATGACATTAGAATTACCTTTCATACTGGTGTCTTGTAACTCTGTTGATTATGAATCCCGTATTGATAATTAATGAGTGTATTATACTAAACATATAAGTACCACAACAATAATTCTATATTGATATAACACTTTCATTATATGGTTAAAAAGGATTAGATTTATCTATTACTAATTCACCCCCCCTCTCAGTAATAGAGAGAAAGGTAGATGATAGAGAGAAACAACATGTATAAAAATGGAATATCACAATTTGATGGACATAAGTATTCATTTCAGAGCATAAGGATGAAGACATATATATAGGCATAGGGATCTGAAATTTGGAAATCAATTGTAGATGGATACACAACACCAACAGTTTTGCCGACAAATGATAAAGCAGTGAAACTCAGTCAGAATAATTCCAAAGCCACAAAATAACTTATTAATGGTCTTCGAGAATCGGTATTCACCAAAGTTGCACATTGTAAATCTGCTAAAGAGATTTGTGACAAACTTCGAAATATTTATGAAGGAGATTCAAAATTTAAAGCAACAAAGCTTCAAACTTACAGAGGTCAGTTCGAACAAATAAAGATGAAGGAATATGAGAACACTGCATATTACTTTTTATGAGTCTATTAAACAGTAAATGCAATCTTGGGATTGGGAGAAGAAATCAGATAATTTGTAATTGTTCAAAAGGTACTAAGATATCTTCCTATGAGATTTGACCCTAAGATATCAGCACTAGAATAAAGGGAAGATCTAAACTCAATAAGCATGGAATAAATACATGGAATATTCATAGCATATGAAATGCAAACTAAACAAGAAAATCGAGATATAAAAGAAGCATCCTTCGAAGAATCCTAAAGGTCAAAGCAAAAGGGAAAGAAAAAAGAAAAAGAACATAACAACAATAGCGACGTCTCGGAATATGATGAAGAAGCAACCAACTTTGTCATAAGATTGAATAAGGGAACCAACGATAGGTATATTGGTAATCTTCCTTTGATTTGTTTTAATTGTGATGGTATTGTTCATTTTGCTAACAAATGTCATAAGAAAAAGATAAATGATGAAGGTTACTCAAATAGAAAACAATCATATAAAGGAAAAATAATCACAAAGAAAGTTTCCAAGAAAAACTTATGCACCAAAGAATACATATCATCATCAGATGAAGATGAATTCAATGATAGTGAGACAATTTTTTTTTTATTCATGGCAATAAAAGACTTTGATAAAGAAGAATCTGAAGAAGAATATGAAGAGGCTGAAGAATAATATGAAGAGGCAGAATTTGACTACCGAGGGTTACATAATTTATTTCATGTTTACTCAAATTTTTGGATTCATAACATGTTACATGTCCATCTTGCATGAGGACTCCTCTGAGTCCCTTTTTGTAGGCATCTGTACAAACTAGTTATTCCTTGTTTGGCTCTACAATTTTCAGTTCTGGGGCATGTGTTAAGAGGTGTTTTAGTTGTTGGAAACTTACCTCACATTCTACTATCTGAATAAATTTCACCCTCTTTCTTTGTAGTGAAGTTATTGGATGGCCAATCTTATAAAATCCTTTTATGAATATCCTATAGTATCCTGCTAAGCCCATGAAGGATCTAATGTTAGTGAAATCCCTGGGTATGGGCCAATCTATAATTCCTTTAGTCTTATCAGGGTCAACTACTACCCCTTTCTCAGAGATAACATGGCCTAAATAATGGAATTTACTTTGGAAGAAGTCACACTCAATAATCTTAGCATAGATCATGTTCTCTCTTAGTACTTGGAGTACTAACTTTAGGTGTTCTTCATGCTCTTCCTTAATCCTTTAGTAAACTAGGATCTCATCAATAAAAACTAATACAAATATGTCCAAGAAATTGTTGAATACATTATTCATAAAAAACATGAAAGTAGTCGGTGCATTGGTGAGACTAAATGGAACCACCAAAAATTCATAGTGTATGTACCTTTTCAAGGGTGAGACTTTGCATAGATTTCCTCATCCTTGTTTCAAACTTTATGATATATGGATCTTAGATCAATCTTGGAAAATATGGTGGCACCTCTTAATTGGTCAAATAAGTCATCAATCTTAGGCAGGGGCTACTTGTGGTACCATATAGATTTCCTCATCCTTGTTTCAAACTTTATGATATATGGGTCTTAGATCAATCTTGGAAAATATGGTGGCACCTCTTAATTGGTCAAATAAGTCATCAATCTTAGGCAGGGGCTACTTGTTCTTAATTGCCATTTTATTGAGTTGCCTATAGTCTATGCACAACATGAGTGTGCCATCCTGCTTATTTACAAATAAGGTTGGTGATCCTCAAGGAGACACACTATTCTAAATGTACCCATTGTCTAACATTTCCTTCAGTTGAAATTTGATCTCAACTAACTCTGGGGTACTCATCTTATAGGGTTCTCTAGACATTGGCACTACTCCAGGTACAATCTCTATTGAGAAATCAATATCTCTCTTGGGAGGTAACCCTAGCACCTCTTCTAGAAACACATCTCTAAAATATTTTAGTATAGGGTGCTCTTCTAGACTTGGTTTTTGGTTCTTAATGGAATCTAATGCTTGTAATTCATACAAAGGGCACCCCTTCCTAAAATACTTCTTCATTTGGAGGGCTGATATATTTCTTACTAAGATGGGTTTTTGAATTCCTTGTAAGGTTATTCTCTCCCCTTTGTCATGTTCACATTCTAAGGTTTTGTTATAACAATCCATGTTAGCTTTATGGGAATCCAACCAATCCATATTGATCAACATGTTGTATGATCCTAGAGGAAGGATGTTTAAGGTGGCTTGGGTGGGAAACCCATTCATGATGACTCGGCATGTTCTAATGACCCTTGCTACCCTTCTTTTTCCTCCCATGTCCAGTTGTACCATCCATGGCTTAGTGTGTTTTGTTGGTTGTAATTTACACTTCTCAATTATTTGAGGAGAAATATAACTCAGATTAGAACCAGGTTCAATCATAATAGAAATAATATGGTTGGTGACCATACCTTCCATTTCCACCATCGAGGATTGGTGGTATGCTTGTCTGTTTTCCAAAGTTGCATGGGTTTTTGGTAGGTTTCTAGCCACACAATCGACTGTGGTAGCCCCTTGGACATTTTAAACTCCCTTGTTGTTTGGATTCCTATGAGGAAAGTATCTCAACATGTGATATTTTCCATAGCCCCAAAATTTCAATGATTCCATATTTGTCCTTTCATTCCTACCCAGGGCTGATACAATAGTCTTATCTCCACCTTCAAATGGGAAGTTTTGTTGATTCCCACTTTTGGTATGGAATACCATCCTGGGATTCTTCCCAAAATTCTTAAACCTTGAAGGTTTAACTCCCATCTTCTTGAATCCTATTTTATTTTTCTCCTTCCATCCCTTCAAGGGGTTGTTTTTGGTTGAGTTTCTCATAAGAGTATCTAGGCTTTTGAATGGTGTCTTCAATGGTTTTAGGTTCATCAAATTCAATCTTTTTCAGGAAGGATTGAGGTAGGGCACTAAGAAATCATTGCATCTTTACCTTTTCATCCTTTATGTAGGGTACATACCTCATCAGTTCCATAAATTTGTTGATGTATTTATATATAGTGATTTGTCCTAATTTGAACTGATAGAACTCCATATTTTCATCATAGTACTACTCAGAAAGGTACTTCTTCTTGAAGTATTTCTCAAACTTATTCAAAGGCAACCCCTTTTCCCAGATTCCTTTTACATTCCTATGGTCTTCCCACTATATAGAGGCCTTTCCATTCAAATTGAATATATTTATTTAGGCTTTCAAGTTCTCAAAGTAGTTATGAACTCTGAAATAATTCTTTAGGCCCAATATCCAAGCTTATGCCTCTTCCCCTTTTTTTTACTTCCCCATCAAAAGTAGGTGGCCTGGATTTCTTAAATTCCTTGAGGTTTCTACTCTTGGAGTACTTCCTTTTCTTCCCCTCTTTTGGGAATAATATCAACTCTAGGTACACCATGCCACTGTGCCATGGATGGATCACGAGGTCCACGCAAAATAATATCAACTCTAGGTCCCAAGCCTAGAACCCCCTCGAAGAAAAAACTACACAAGATAGAAGCGAACCCGAAGTTTTTGTTACTACCATGTTTGCATTCTATCATATGGCTCTTTATGTTGGCCAACAGTAAGGTGCACCAGTCGTACACACACTCCACTAAGTAGAACATAATTGGCTTTGATGTCTAGTGCAAAGAGGTTGATCCTATGATCCGTGTCAAAACGAGGACAACAATCTTCAGACTAATATTATTTATCACTCTAATGGGGAGTTGACTCCCGACCTTCTCGGTCCCTGTAATGTAATGAGCATCTATGTATTCCTCATTTTTCATACCGCTCTCAGCTCCCCAGGCTTGAGGTTGACAAACTTACCCTGATGCGACAATCCCATCAAGAATTAAATGTCCTTGAATTCAATCCTTAATGGTTTTCCATCAAGGTTGAAACTCTCACTATTCAGATCCCTTTAATCCACGAGCAACTGTAGAAATATCACTTGGGCCCTCATACCTTTGAGAGCCCAAAAATTATATAGCCCGCATATTTTCAAGGCCATTTGGGCCCCTAGATCCCTCTCCACTGTAGCATCTACCTCCTCATGTTCTCTTTCTCTCCACTCTAGATTCATCCTACAAGAGACAAACCCTTTTTCGAGTTAGAAACCACTAAAAACCATTATTTACAAACATATGCGTGGGTTGTAGTGTTCACAGTCACGTATAGGGATGATTATACATTGTTTTTCTTTTAAACAACCATGTATAAGCATGCGTATAAGAGACCCGATGAACTGTAGCCTGCGTACACCTAAAGTTTCAAATTGCGCCCTAAATAACTTAAAAAATGGAAACTAATTGTAAAATCTAATCCAATGAAAAGAAATAAGAGAGGAAAAGTAGTTACCTAGTCCAGACAATCGTCAATTCCATCCTCGTAGATCCCACAATCACCAATTAAAGTTCAGAGGTAATTTGGTCCAAAATCCACTATTTGGGTAAAAAATACAAATGGTATAGTAAATTTGCTTTTTTTTACTATTTATAGAAAATATTTACCCACTTTGCATAGTTTTGGATAATATTTTGGCCTAATGGACTAATACAATAGTGGATTGAGTTGGTTTTTGTAGTTTTATCTAGGGATTCTTGCAGTTTTCAGTGCCATGTCGCCCGTTCATAACTTTGGACAGGTATTTTTGCTACCCAACATATAGGATCGGTATCCATTCCATAATGCACATTTTCATTGTCCTATGAATTTCGCTCATATGCCTTAGGTATGAACCCATTTTATAGCAACAAAAAACCTTCTATTTGCAACCAGAAGTGTCAATATCAAATGGTAGAGACTTACCAAAAATGGGTATCCTAGTTAGATCTCATACTTCATTCAATTCCCATGCAGAGATTCATGTACGTAGGACTAGGAGTACCTTATAACTAATACATTACTTTATGTTGAACCTCATTCTTACTCATAAACATGTTCACCTATACCTAGAGGACTCTAAGCGAGTTTGATTTAATCTCTTTTTCGACTCATTTTCAAAAAGCGAAAAGATTGTTGAGTGAACTTGTCTCTTTCACACTCGTAAATTGGATTTGAAAGGATGTCTATTTGGTGCAATTTTATCCCTTTTTCAAACCAAGTAGACTAAGATTACGAAAAATGACATTTTCTAGCATTAAGTTGTAATTGCATCTCATGCCCTTGTTTGCAGTATTGATCCTATTTTTGGTTCTCTCTTTTTCATTAGAAGTCGTTCACCTCATCATTTTTCTACCTCAAGCAAACAGATCCTTGTTTATATCCTTTGCATCTTGACACCCTATACCTAGGAGGAAACATTCTCCCAAGTGTCCATCTCTCGCATGCACCTCCTTGCATTGAGCATAGGTATGTTCCACTGTTGGAGCTAGTTTTTCTTGATTGCAACACTCATTTCCTTCTATATATCATAGCATTCATTTGGCTATGGAAAGAAAAAAATATGGGTGGGAAGGGAATATTATCTTATATTGGCAGTAGTCCTGTCACCTTTTAAGAGAGAACAAATTTTTTGATTCCACTTTTCATCAAAATTTTGGGTTTAGCATGATATTTGGAAGATGATCTTGTTAAAGAGAGTTTACTCCCCCAACTAGTTACTCTTCCAGTCCCTATGGATATTTTTATTGATTTCTCCTACATCTCAAAGTTTCATCATTGATTTTTTGTTGCCAGAGTCTTCCATATGTCTCATGCTCTTGTTCAAAGGATGTTTATCAACCTGTGTCAGCCACTCCTTAGAACTCTTGAATATGCATTCCGACCATACCCTCAGTGTGTCTCAGAATCACATGAAGTTGTAGTCCTATTGTGCACCCTGGTCCTACTTTCCTCATTGGTAGGTAACCTTGAACTCAACAGTTGACATTTCATCATTGGTCGTTGTTGGGTGGTTTCCCCTGTTTTCGATGGAAAGACATCTATTCACACATTGGGATTCATGTATATTCTTGGATGCCATTATCCCTATTTGTGGTTTCCTTTCCTTTGTCAGCATTTTTCATTATTGGTTGTTATTCATAGGGTCTTTTTCATGTAATGCTTGCACTTGGCACGCATGAAAGATGTATAGGGTCATTGGTTCATGAACATCTTCTTCATATGATTTCCTCCAAATCATCAAGATCCTTCTTTGTACCTGATGCTGAATGATGATATATGCCTTAATGCTCTCCTTTCAGCAGGTTTCCTTCCATCGAATTCATCTCATCTATTTTGGAGATGAGACCTAGAGTCCTATGAGTACTTAGAGGCTTGCAGTCATTACTGGAATGTTCTCTTTCCATCTCCATTTGGGAATACATCAATGTATCTTGATCGATGGATTCTTCAAGTGTTAAACCTCGACTCCTTTATTCACACTTGTAAGAATGTACTCGGTGCCTTGATACCTACTTTCATCATCAGTAGGTTGTCTCATGTTTGATAATGGTATACCTCAATGATCAATAATCAAACAAAGTCTCAGTGTGTTCAACCTCAACTCCTTTATTCACACGATGTATACTTGCACGTTTGGTGGATTGTGTAGAATACTTTAAGACATCAGTTTATAGTCGTAGCTTCCCTAAGCTATTGTACCTTTCATTGGACCACTACCTATGTGACTTCAATGATCATGGGAGATCAGAGTGTACTCCATTGTATACATATATCTTCAAATTGTTTTGAGACTAGTTTTACTTAGCCTTGCTCATGACTATGACATCCTTTGGCATGTGTCCATGTTTGTATTTCCTATTCATGGCCATGGACAATTTTTTGGTATATTTTTACATGGATCTGCATTGTAATTCAAATTGGAAGCCATGTGTGCAAAGTCAGTACAGATTCTAATGAGCAACTAGTTCTTCCAGTTGGGTCCCCATTACTCCACTTCTAGTTCTTATGATGTATTTCAGCCATCACAGATACTCCTCTGACCTCACACATCAAGGGGCATCTATTATAGAAATATTTACCTCACCCTATGAAAACTTGCACATAAGGCCTTTTCCCATTTCCCTTTGTAGACTTAAAGTCTCGTTTTGCAAATCCCAGAGCGACAAACATTATTTTTGCACATATATGTTCCCTACCTATAGTAAAACATGCATATACACAAGTTGCACAACTACATCCTGCGTACATTGGAATTTGTGCCCAAAATTAAAAAATTATGTCGAGTTTCCATGTCATGTCACGAGATCCATGATCCTTGACCTTCCATATATTGGAAATGTTCTGAATCAACCCTTAAGTTCCACTTGAAGGATACAAATAGGCCAAATCCAAGATATGGAAAAGAAGAGAAGAATTCAACTTTGAGAGAAAAGTTACTATGGAGAAATTATTCACTTCATATTGAGTCTACATCCCTTTGTCCTTTAAGTCTGAACACATTTTTCAAGCCCGAAGCTCTTCCCTACTTGTTTGAGAACCTCATTGTCTCTCTTATATGATATTTCCTTTGGTGGAGGATTGAAGTGGTGGAGGCCCATCAAGAAGTAACTTAGTTTCTCAGTTTTGAAATGTGCCAGCACATAATTTTGCAATTCATTCATTTTTGTTGATTACATTTTAAAAGAAATACTCTTTTCTTGTCCAATTAATATCTTGAAAATATTTGAATTTTTATTCCATGGATGTATTTGTTATGAATTTTGATGGATTATTCTATTGAATGTGCTAACATTATATATTATCTCCATATGCTTGTGTTTCTTGGTTGTTGAGGACAAGTTGCAGGTGTATTTATTTGAGTCAAGGCTCAACGATGGACTTCATCGAACATATGAATGAGGTAGGCCTTTTATCTTGTCTTTCTAGAATGTTTGTTTATATAGCATACCTGAGATTATAGTTGATTTATGCAGTCATTTCCATATGTTGTGGTTTACCCCTAGCAATAGAGAGATTTTATTCGTAACAATATAAAATTAAATATGTATCCTTTTCCTTTAAAAATCAGCAAATTATTTTAAAATCCCAAAATCATCTCATCATCCGATATCTATAAACTGTCTTCAAATAATATATTTATGTTTCTCTCAAAATTTTCAATAATGAAATGTATTGGACAGACTAAGCACAGTCATAAAATGCAATTTATTTCAACTTATCATGCCTTCAACTAATGAAATGAAATAATCGATAATTAGTAAGGCTCTATCGAATGTATAGTGAGGATAACCATTTCCAAATCAAAACTCATCATAATCTTGTAGTTTAATAAAATATTCATCACATCGAAGTCCAAAATAAGGCATTCTAATCAATTTCGTGTGAAACAAAATTCGTAGGTACACCCCACATTTTTTCAAACAATTCATTTATCAAAAACACAATTGATCATCACTTTGTATAAAATCATCATCATAAATATGACAAGTGTACTATATAACAACCACTTCCAAAACAAACTTTACATATTTTCCTCCATTCTAACCTAAATCGAAACTGAATTGAAACAATTCACCATCAAAATATGGATTGAAGGATATTTAGGGTTTCAACACCCAAAACCCATATACATTTTCAACAACTATAATGAGTGCAGAGGTTAGGGTTACGAAAACATGATAACCAAAATTTTCATTTGCAAATGATTCGAAACAAGCTGCACATTTTTTGATTTAATCAACCCTAACCAGATACCCAAATATTTGAAGAGAAGAGCATGGACATAAATACAAAGGAAGTTCTAAACTAGTAGGTTGAACTCTAGGTAGAGGGTACAACCCCCAAAAAACTTAGAGAATAAAATATTTTGTAACGAGGTGGTGAAGTCTTTTGTAAACTGACTTTTAATGGAGCTCAACAATGAACATCATTTAAATTAGGTCGAAAAATAGAAGAGAAATAATGGGGTTGGAGTGAAGGCAGGAGTAATAAGTAATAACAGATTTCTTCATCCAATGTGGCATCAAATATATCAAGGAGAAACCACAAGACTCTTCTTCATTTTGAAACAACAAGATAAATAATAGCAGTGCTTCACTACGATCATTTTATATAGGGAAAAGAAACCAAGAAAGTAGACCAACAAAAAGCAGCAAATTCATTCACCATTACACAAAGATACATTAAAAATATAATTGTAAATTTAAAATGTGTTTGATGAGAGAAACTATAGGAAGCATACCTTTACTAGTTGCTTGAATCTTTTTCCTTAAGAGAAATGAGTTTCAATGCCAGAAAATCGAGGGTTAGGGTTCGAACAAAACAATTTTTGCAAAGCTCAATTCCATAGACCATCAAAATGAAAATTATGAACATCCAAGGCAGTAACCCCACCAAGAAACTCATGTTCATGCATTCAATACATGAGGTTCACATCGCCTCAAAATTTACTTCCCTTTCCACATCACAATTCTACTAATCCACTTAATCCAATTGCAGAATGAAATATTATTCCAGCTATGCAAAAATTCACGTGCTTTTATATCCATATCACCATCATTTAAATGCCCTTGAAAAACCATACTATTCAACACGTTGAATAAACCCATGTTGATTTCCCAACTTATGTAACAATGGAATATAATCAAAATACTAATATCCTTAAAACAAGATTTGAATAACATCAATCAACCATACTAAATTAATATGAAGAACTTGCAATGTACCATAGACATCATGTTGAACAATAGGCTTGACATTTTTAGAACTTTATCATATTACCTTCAAATATATATGTAAGGAATGAAACTAACATTGTTGGCATGTTTTATAGGCAACGTATGCTTGTCATTGATGGCAAGTACAACAACGATGATCAACAACGCAGTGATAATTGGGGAGGAGCAGCAACAGTGATCATTGCATCAACAATTCAGAATTCCTTATGGCTATCAGATCTCAATGTAGACAAGTAGAGTGCGCAGATATGGAGGATAGATCTTGGGCATTAGATCCAAGCATGAGGACCGACCATCGTAGGATCCAGGAGAATCATCACGATCTTTAAAAGTGCAAGGTGAAGCAAGTTTGTGAATCGTAGTTTTGCAAATCATGACATGGAGAGGCAAGAAAAAATACCACAGGACTGTCGAAATCGCGATATGAAAAATCGCGATATGATCTAAGCCGTTGAATCAAGATCACATCTAGACCAATGATCTGACTCACGTCAGCAAACCATGTCAGCTAAGAAAACATGGCACAACTAGGCAATGACACGTGTCAAACTGATTCGACATTTTAGGCACATGTAAGTCACGAATCAGAGTGACACATGGAAGTTATTCGACACGTTTCAATCCATGTGTGATGTTAGAAGGCTTACATCACTTTTTGGTTTCACAACTTGCAACTTGGAGAGTCAAGAAACAATACGACAGGAATGTCGAGATCGCGATATGTGAAATCACGACAAGATATTGACTGTTGATCAAGAGGATGCGTGGCAAAAGATCAAAGCACCACAAAGACTCCACTTCAGAGTTTCACAAGTCGTGAAATTCAAAGGAAAGAGATTCAAACTCGCGCGATGCGAGATCAAAATAAAATCCTTACCGTTGATCTGAGGGACATGTGGCAGAATATAAGAGCATGTTAAAGACTCCATTTCAGGGTTTCGCATATCATGACTTGGAGTGATGAGAATCTCCATCTAAGAACTCACAATATGCGATATCACAAGTTAATCACAGCCGTCATATCAAGGTGTGATTTGGACTGTCAATCCAACTTTATTTTGGGATATCGCCTATCGCAAGTCAGAGTGACAAGAACCTCCATCGAAGAACTTCCAAGATGCGAAATCACGAGTTAATCGTAGCCGTCAAATCAAGATCAAATCTGAACCATCGAATCATAGGACAAGTGGCAAGCAATTGGAATTTCACTGACTTGGGGTCAATGGAGCATGGTGTGGAAACTCATGAAATATGAAGAGCCTTTTTAGCACAGTCTATGGTCACCACCGGTGGTCATGAGAAGGGAAGGATTCAACCCAAATAAACTCCATTTCGGGGCTTCGGAGATCGTGTATGGGAGTGTTGAGACACTTGGTCACACGAATGTCGAATTGTCGAATGTTGAAATGCCGAAATGAGTACAAGATCTGGTGGAGCCAATCCAACGGTGCAGGTGAATCTGAGTATGATCGGAGGGCTAATTTTGTGCTTCATAATGTAACTGCTAGAAACCATTGATGGTTTCTACCAGAAGATTTGAAGAGACTTCTATGTGATCGCCAGAGGAGCTGAAGAGTCTCCAAGATTTGTCAAGTAAAGGAAGAAAACTCTTAGAGGGATTGACAAGTGTATGAGAATTGAAGTCTGTAGCTAAAAATCGAAAGGATAAGCTTGTCGAAGACAGAGAAGACGAAGAGCCTCAATTGCCACAGAAGCTAAGAAATCTAGACAGAACACCTAGTGATGCTAAACACATGGGAAAAGATGTCGAAGAAATTGAAGAGTCGCGATGATGATGAGGCAGAGCACTCGAGATGTGGAGGAATTTGGCACTGAGTGAGCATGCAGAGGAATGATGAATATTGCATGCACAAAGACAACAAAGACTATAAGAATGGTGAAAAAAGAAGAGATAAGTGTTGTCTCTGTGGAGCAGAATTCAAGGGGTGTGCAAGGAGGCAGAGAACAGGAGAAGAAATTCACAATAGAGGAATGTTGCATTGAATGGATATGGTGCAGAGAGCATAAAAGACAGAAGAACAGGAAGTGCAAGGGGTGTGCATAAGACACTGATGCAGACAGGGCAGAGCAGTGTAATAGAACAACAACAAGGCTAGTAAGCCATTGAATAACTTTATATCATTGTAATAAGTTTTAGTAACAAAGAATTTATAATTCAGGGTGGTTGGGAGGTGCTAGGGAGGACTGGTGTCCTCAGAAGTTCAAGTGGGTGCTTGAACACAGGGAGTTGGTGCTTCCTTCTAGTTGGTGCTAGAGAAATTAGGGAGTTGGTGCTTCCTTCTAGTGGGTGCTAGAGAAAACAGAGAATTGGTGCTCTCAACAAGTAGCATCTTACAAAACTGCGGTTGTAGCCTCATTATGAGTTGGTGCTCATATGTATTATAATTCAAAGAATGTAACTATTACTTATCATATGAATAAAAAGAGGTTTTTACCCTGTATGGGTTTCCTCGGGAAATATCTGTCTCTGTATTTCCCATATATGTGACTGATGTTGAATGTGAATTTGTTTATTTCCCTGCATTATTGTCATCATCATTGAGTGCCTTGAAAAGTTTTTAAAAGAATCATAAGTGTTTAATCACAGTGACAACTGATTCACCCCCACTCTCATTTGTCCAAAAATTGGTATCAGAGCCTTCCCCTTTTATCTAAGGGTAGATCCTAGATCTTAAACATGTCAAGCCATGAAGGAACTTCAACCAATAAGGCCCCTTTGTTCAACGAAACAAACTTTTCCTTCTGGAAAGTTAGAATGAGAACCTACATAATGTCGTTAGGTGAAAATGTTTGGGATGTGGTAGATACTGGTTATGTAAAGTCAGTTGTACTAACTAATAAGGATGGAAAACTATAATTTATCTTCAACTCTAAGGCTATGAATTCTATCTTGAGTGGGATTGCAGAAGCAAAATTCATAAAAGTTATGCACCT
>SNQJ01S0025203.1:0-12501 GCA_010110895.2 Picea sitchensis
CCTGAGGTTTTTCTATGCTATATTGATGTTTGGTTCTTAACAAACTTATTCAAACACATGAGTTGACAAATAGTGTTTCTCTACTTAGCTCTTAGTTATTGGTCAGTTTTAAATTCATGCAAGAATTTCCTAAAATTAGATGTTTTTTCTAAAATTAGTTGTTTTCAAAAATATGAGATAATAGTTATAAGGGGTTGAACTTCCATTGTAATAGTTAGGATGGAGAAGGAATAAAAGAGAGTTATTTTCCACTCTCATGTGTTTGCATGGTTTTTAGATCTTCTGAATGAACCTACGTTTATTGGCTACATCAATGAACTTGAATTTTTTTGACATCCTTTGTCTTCCTAGCTTACTAGACTAATCATGACAAATTTATCTATGTACCTTTTTTAAAGCTCTATTACAACCTTAGGTAATATAATTTTTCTTTTTTGTGTTAAAAAAAATGAAAAATCCCATTTCTTTATACTTAAACCATGACTCAATAAACACCATACTTTTACTTTACAATTATTTCAAATTTGTTACATATTTTTCAACGATAACTAACTTTCATTCACTATTTTTCTTCCATGATTATAAATTAAATTCCTATTATTTTTGTTTCCCTCTAAAACAACTAATTAATTCATAATTTGCATTAAAAAATTAAGAATATTGACTAATATTGATCATTATACACGTCTCATTGTGCAATAAATACTCACAGTTAAATGAAATATAGTTTAAACACAAAATCAAATGTCATAAATACAAAATTATTACACATGAAACTACTTCATGGATATTATTGTACAAACTCACAACTAAAATATTTCATAAGTACATATCATACGAACTAAATATCCTAAAGACACAATTATCTGATTATTGTTAGTTTTTCCTTTGATTAATTTTCTTTCACGAATATAAGTTAAATTTGTATTTTTTCTATGTTTCCCTCTCTATGATGATTAAGCAATTTGTGAGCATCAAAAAATTAATATCAATTATTATATATATCTTAACATATAATATATCCATAACTAAGTGATTTTGTAATTATATTTCAAACACAAAGCCAAGTGTTATAAATAGAAACAACCATACTAGTATTAGTGTGTCTTGTATACATCAATACGTATATGTTTAACACATTAATAATTTTTTTCTATCCCTCGTATTAGGTGGTTGGGAAGCGATCGGCCTCAGGGCTTCCACCCAGGCCAATCTACCAAGTGCCATCTCCACCGACTACCGACGACACATCCCCCCTCCAGCTGGACTTTGTATGATGAAAAATTTATGCAGTGATCCTCTAGCCCTTACGTCCCCACCTCCAAATATAATTGATTAGTTTGTCTCTCCCCGATAATATTCTCAGGCATGTCGATGGGTTCATATCCATAACTCCCTCTATATCAGTCACCTTGGCTTCATAATGGCCACATCCATCACTCATCTGAACAATATTAAGTTAAGCCCACTAAATTCCCTCTTTGATATGATATCCGACACGATGGAAACCATAGATATTTCTTACCACCTTTTGGTTTCTTCTAACCAATTTTCCTTCCTGCTTCACATTTGTTCTCACTTGGTTATGTATGCCCACACTCATACTCTCCCCATGCCCCTATACCCACCTGATTACCCCCTCTTTCCAGCGCTAATGGCTTGAGGAGGTTGTTCCTGTAGTGAATGTGGTAAAATCTCCTATGTGCCAAGGGGTCACATGGATTCCTGTCTCATTGCAGCGACTGAAAACATAGTTGAATCCTATCATGTGCATACACCTCCTCAAATCTAGGTTGAAATCAAACTAGTCGAAGCATATATTCGAGTCCTTAGGAATTTTCTCATGAATGAGGAGGTTTGGGCCATCACAAGCTCTTGGGTTCCAGATATTAGGTGCATTCGCTCCCACGAATTCAAATATATGTGAACCATTGAAATCTATTGGTAGATAAAATCACTTTTGGGATGAGCCCTTGCGGACAAAAAGGATGACAAAGAAGAGATTATTCTCTAGCTTGACAAGATGCAGTCCCAAATTCAGCTCCTAGACCACAAGATGAACCTGATGCCAGGGAAGATCATCAAAATTGACCTAGAAGTTGTCGCAACACCTCCCACCCATTATTAAGTAGCATTAAGTAGCATTAAGTAGTATTAAGTAGCATTCAACATTTTAGATATAGCTATTGTGAGTCCTCTAGATATAAAAGACACTTTTCATGCAAAATAGTAGTCAAGCTACTGCACTACTGCTGGTATGGTTTCCCTAGTGGCATGCCAACACCAAGCTTTTTTGTTATCTTTTCAATGACAATATAAATAGAATTGGATTATTGAAATAATAATAATAACGTTTTTTCTATACAATGTGTTAAATATACATCCTTGGATATACACTGGACACATTAATATTAATGTGTTTGTTTCTAATTATCGACTAGTCCATCGATATAAGATCAAAACAATAATATAATATTTTACAAATATACATCTCTTGAAAAAATAACAAAATTTAAAATACAGTTTTTTTGAATATTATTTTAATCATAAAAACACACACACATATGTTTTTATCATCAAAATAATATTAAAAATCTATTATAAAGAGAATGTATATTTAACTTTTTTCTTAATAACATAAAATTAAAACATATCATAATAAAAATGTAAACAATGTTTATATGAGAATAATAATATAAAGAATAATAATTTATTTGGTTTAATACTAATATTAATGTTTCATGTGGTTTATTATGGTTGACAATATAACATTTTTTGATATGATATGTTTTTACTAGTTGGTTATAGGTTGATTATGGTTGACCATAGTTGTTTATTGTTGATGATAGATGTTTATTGTTGACCTTGTCTGACTATGGTTAACCATTATTGACCATGGTTGACTATAATTTCTTTTGGTTGGCCACCTTTGACTATGCTTGACCATGGTCAAACTATGGATAACCATGGTTTAGTATGGTTGAATATCCTTGACTATGGTTGAGCATGTTAATATATGGTTGACCATAGTGGATAAACATTGAACATGCTTGAGTATAGTTGTTTGTGCTTGACCATGGTTGAATTATGTTGAATTACTATTTTACTTAATGGTTATGTCACATTGTGATGTTCATCAAGGGTTATGTTTATTGCAACATTCCTCCATGTTTATAATGGAGAATGAACAAGGAAAAATAAACTATCGTTGATATGTAGTAAAACTACATAGTGACACATTACCACACTTGATAATGTTTATTTATAATTATACTTGGAATAATTCATTTTCTGATATGATATGTTTTGACTGGTTTACTATAAGTTGATTACGGCTAAGGTTGTTCGACCATTGTTATCTATGAATGAATATATTTGACTATGGTTGATTATTAATGTCTACCAAGCACATTACCATTAATGTGGTTGTGGGATATAATAATATTTACATGAAGTCATATTAATGAATAATTTTAGATAATATCATTTAACTTGTATGCATTTCAAGAAATAATGTTAAGAAACAATGTAAAAAACTAAGGGTTATTGATTTTTAATCTATGAAATAGTATATGTTTGATGGGGAACAATTAAAACATTATGTAAGATGATGTTATATTATGTCATAAATAAATTTTGCATTTGGAAAATTTTGAAAAATGAAAGAGAGGTTATTGTGGTCAAGTTTATATAACATTTCTATATTGATATGTTGACTTCAATAGTCATGTAATATTGTGTTAATATGTGACATTGAAATATTGTGGGTGACACAAACACTATGATTAATATATAATTATTTATATCGGGATGAATGTATGGGTGAATTTACTATAGGATTTGGGAACATTTGAAAAAGAAAAGATAGGTTGGAGATAATTGAGTTAATGTCACATTGGTATTTTAATGTGTTGACTTGAATAGTCATGTAATGTTCTTTCCCTTAGAATGTCATAGGCACACCCACATTAGTTCTGAATTTCAAAATATTTTTTACAGTACTAACTTTAATAACCTTTTAACTCATCAAAACAATAATGGGTGGTGAACAATTCATTACAGTACTCTTCAGATAGTGAACAATTCATTTGACTACTTTATAGTGGATTTCTATGGGATCCTACATAAACCAAGAAACCATACTAATAACAAAGGAAATGTGAGGTCGACTATGAGTAGATAAATGAGACTACTAACTATTTTTTGATAAAGTGTAGCATCGAATTTGGGATTTTGAAAAAAAAAATCCATCTTTATTGTGGATTGAAAAGGAGTAGCAATGGGATTACAACTGGCCATCCTAAAATGTGTCAAAATGTCCATTACATATAAAAATATTAAGAAATGAAAATACCATTAGAAAATGGTAATACTTGAAGACCAAAAAAATAATGCAGAATACCAAGATCTGTCATGTCAACGGATTTAGCAAGTTCCTTCTTTAATATAAAAATTAGATCAATGTTATTGTTAGTTATGAAAGGTCATCAACCATATACAACAATAATCAAAGTGTTTCCATGAGTATTAAGTACATATAAGTTGTGATCAGATTTGAAATTTTTGAAACCAAGTCGAAGAAACAAAATGTTGATCTTAGCATAATAATCTCTAGGAGCTTTCTTCAAACCATAAATAGACTTTTTGAGTCGAAAAAATAGGTTAGATTCTATCACAAAACTAGGAGGTTGTTCCATGAGAATTTATTCAGATGGTTCACCATGAATAAAGGAACTCTTCACATCCATCTAATAGATCTTCCATCCAAATTGACTAGCAAGAGAAAGAATAGTCGAACATAGTTCATCTTTGCAAGAGGACAAAATGTCTTAGCGTACTTGATGCCTTCTTGTTGAGAAAATAATTTTGAAACCAAGTGTTATTTATGATTGTAAACAACACATTCAATGGTAAATTTGTTCTGGTAGACCCATCAACACTTCAAAACATTCTTTCCTTGTGGTTGGGGAACTAATTCCTAAGAGATATTCTTCGATAAATAATCCATTTATTTATGCATAGCCTGCTCCCATTCAAGTTGACCTTGTGTGTCTGACTATGTAGTAGGATCATATGTTTCAAGTAGATGAGTCATCAATGCAATGTTTCCATGTTTATTTTGACTACGAGTTTTTCAGACTAAAGAAATATCACCGACAGTAGGTCCAACAACTTTAATGGTCTTGGCATCCCATATAGGTAGAAAATAAAGGGGTGAATTGTTGTTCACTACAGCAGGTCAATCATAAGTTGGAATTTTTTTTGTTGAAGGAGATGGTGGGCTAGGCAAAACATATATCGACTAACCAGTCAACTCAGCAATCGACAGCCTAGTCGAAATTGAAATAGAGTTCAATTGTCTAGTCGAAGGACTAAAAAATGGAACAAAAGATCGAGAGTCAGAATAAAAAATGAAGTGATCATTCTATAATAATCCAAAGGAAGGATTCAAAAAATTGATTCCAAACTAATTCTCATCAAACCATACATTACGTTTGATAATGATTTATTTCTTGATAGGATCAAACAGTCGATAGGCTTTAGACTCTTTAGAGTACCCCTTCATGATGCAAGAATGACTCTTTTCATCCAATATCTTTATGCAATCATCAAAAATATGAGTCCAAGAAACACATCCAAACAAACTAAGGTTGTTGAATGAGGGATTCTTTCCACACCATCATTCAACTAGAGACAACAAAGGAACAACTCGAGTTGAGCTGCAATTGAACAGATAGTTTTCATAATAGAAATCTTTAGACTAGAAGTGAGGAGGCAAATCTTTGTCCTACAAAAGACATATAGTCATTTCGACTAACGTCTTATTAATTCATTTTGTAATGACATTCAACTAAGGTATATGAGAAACCAACCACTACTAGTCAATACTATATCAAACAAGATATTTTTCAAAGGGTCGATTTATATGCTCACTACCATTGTCTGATCTCATGAATTTGATGGGTTGGCCACATTTATTTTTAGCAAAGGCTATGAATTCTTTGAAATTTTCAAAGAGAAGATTCTTACTCTTCATAAAATAAACCTGAGTGAAATGAGAGAGACCATCAATCAAATTCAATATATTCCTTGCACCCACTAAGGAAGGTATATTGAGGTAGCATATTTCACTATGAACCAACACCAAGATGTTTTGTTCTCACCAGACTTTGATAGAGTCAATAGGTGTCTGATGATGGTTTCCAACAACACATCTTTTATAGACTCCATCTAGGGGAAAAACTTTAGGTAGACCAACAACCATATTTTGAGTTTCCATTGACAACATACTTCACAAATTTAGGTATCTGAGTCATTCTTGCCAATTTTGACTTCATTTTTCAGTGTCAGGAAAAAGAGAAATCGGTTCAGGTTCAAGTAGGTTCGTGTGAGAAAACTTATGTACAAAATGTCCTTCGGGTTGAGAAACCTTCTTGTGACAATCGATTGACCTATATTCAAGTCTAAAACAAATAATTGATATAACT
This sequence comes from Picea sitchensis, assembly GCA_010110895.2. NCBI lineage: Eukaryota > Viridiplantae > Streptophyta > Pinopsida > Pinales > Pinaceae > Picea > Picea sitchensis. The sequence goes on from SNQJ01S0025203.1 coordinate 6,489, forward strand.
ATAACTTCACAATTTTACCTATCTGTGTTAACTAAGAAAAAGAAAAAAGATTGGCAGTAAGTTTTGGTAAATGACAAATGTCGAAAATTTTCTCATTCCAATAGGAAAAATCGCCCTGACTAACAATGTTGAGAGAGAAATCATTAAAAACATAAATCATCCTCTCTAAAACTTCATCTAAGTAGGTGAAGAAGGAATCACCCTTAGCCATATGATGAGTGCACCCAGAGTTGACTACCCTTTAATTTTGCATACAATGAGATAGAAAGACTTGCGAAGTTCTTACTTGGAAGGTGAAACTATCAGTGGGTCAGTGAATAGTCAACACATCACCTTCAAGAAACTTAACCTTCTCCTCTTGATCGTCTCTCTTCATCTAGTAGACCTTCTCCAAATTTTTAGGTTTTCTACAGCACTGACATGTCTTCTTCTTTCTACTTTGATGGGGTGCATCTATCTACCATTTAGGTTTTTGGTCGAGACATCCACGTTTTTGTATAAGGGTATCAAATTTTACTCTTTCCTTATGATTCGAATTTCCCTTTCCCTTGATCACGTGGGATTTATGTTTACCACCAATTTTTCCTTCATCAAGCAATATGTGTTGATCAATGATCAATGGGCTATAGAAAGCTTCAAATGTGTAATCCTTACCATATTCCTCGTGTTTCTGCCAATTGGTGTAGAAATTCAAAACAAGCATGTCAAATGGTGTTCTCAAATTCATCAGGACCAAATCCATGAGTGGTCCATCTTTATTATATTAACTCTTTCCACATTCACAAAATTTTAACTTCAGTTCCTTCACACATGAAAAATAGTTTATTTTTTCAAAAGAATGAGGATCAAGAAATATCAAATCTTTCTCCAATTGCATGACATGGCTTCGACTTTGTCGAAAAACAACTTCAATTTCTTCTGAACTTGATGAGCGAAGTCGAATCCACTTATATTAAAATGAATCTTCCATTATATATAAGTGCAATCATCCCCATAGATGCATCCTTATTTCCATCAACAACGAACTTTTTATGATCATCTATTGGATCTGAAATCACGGTATTTGTATACTGCCACAATCCATTACTCTTTAGTAGGGTTTCCATATCTAGTGCCCATAGTGCATAATTTGATCCATTCAGAATTACAGGATATATTTTCAAATCCATCTTCAATACCTAGACAGATCAGATTTGTTTCCATAAATTACAGTTTGCAAATCACCATCCCAAAGTCAATCACACAACAAATCAGAATCAACATGATTTGCAGACAAGAGAGGTCATAATCCTCCACTCTGATACAATGTTGGGGATTGGGTGTAACTTAATATGAAAATCATAAAGAGAACTTTAGATAAAAAAAGAGGAATAAGTTTCAAATATAAAAAAAAGGTGGTGTCAAAAGACATTGTTCCAACACTTAAGCACAATGACTTCAAATCAAAACATCACAAAGCATATTGAATATCTTGTACACAAAAATGACATCAACATGATGATATTGACCCATTGGGTATACTATTTATAGCTTCAATATCTAACCAAGTTCCTATTCAAAAATATCCATCATTGGTTAGAGTTGACACTGTTAAAACCTCATTGTCTAATCGAATTGACAAGGATGCTCGACCCGAACCTTCATGCATCCAACTAGTAGTCATTTTCTCGACTGGTTGATCCATTGACTGACTATCTTCGACTACTAGTAGAGTGTCTGATCAAGACGCTTGTAGACTAATCAACCAATTTATGTAGAGATCTAATCGATTGTTGGAGTGATTGATTACATATGTAATTCAATTGCTTGATTGTCTAATTCCAAGAGAAGTGTCATGAACCATCATAATTTGATGTTCCAACAAAATATATTATTGTGATTATCAAGGAACTATATATTTTAGTTTTACATAACAATAATGATGGGGAATAGTGGCTTCTGGGATACAAAGATCTCTGCAGCTGGGGAAAAACCTAACCGCAGATGCAAGTTTTTGGTTTTATTTTCCTCAACGTGGCTCCACTCTACCGCCAGACGCAGACGCAGATGCATCCTGGCTTGAATCTTCGGGGTTCCTCGTGCCGTGTCTCAACTTGCGACCGGATGGGGATATTTCTCTTTAGTCTTTCTGCAGGTATCATCTACGTACCATGTTTGTTTTTGTTCTGTCTAGCAGTGGGGATCCTTCTCTATGGGCTCGATTTTTCTGAGCTCGCAATATCTGACTACATAGCCTCTCCATGGATGTATTTTCTATGAGTGGATTTGGTGGTTTCAAATTTATTTCTATTTTATGGGAGCATATACAGAGGTTATGCATGGGGTTTCCATTCTCAGATATATGTTTCTCTCTGAGAGGTATCTATTTTATTTCACTCCTATATTTTTGTTCCTCCCTCTGGGTTCTTTGGTTGTTAAGGGTTTGATGTATGCTCAGATCTAGCTCCTTTCGGTGGTTGTTGAATATTTCTCCTTGTTACACATTTTTTTCATCATCCCTATGATCGTTAATGATGTAAACCTATATGTTTCCTTCAGAGGGGTTATTGGTCTGAATTCCTAAAGAAAGAAGGGAGAAGGACTTTCCTTGAGAGAAGAAGTTATGTTTTCCTCTGTAAAAGCCCTATTTTGGAGGATTTTCGCAGTATTCTCTATGTGCAAGGTGTGGAAATACATGATTTATGCACCTTTCCCTATAGTTGGGTTGCAGATTCTTCGTAGGTTTCTCTATAGCTAGGGTGCAGTGACCTTCGTAAGTGGGAAAAACGAGCATTTTCTCGATGCTTCTAGAAGGAGAAGCTTTTATGGTGAGGTGGCCTCCGAACGGTTTGGATCTTACTCTCTTTAATGATTTAAAGGGATCATCCTAACCTCCTCACTTTATCCTCTTCAACTTATAAAAGGAGAGGATCTTTCATGGAGAAAGTTATCTTGAGATTGATTGGGTTGGAAAGTTCTTGAGCCTTTGAGATTAGAAATTTGGCTTGAGATTGTTAGCTTGGTATGTTGGCTTTGATATTTGCTTTGTCAATATAGATTATGAGTAGCTATCAGATCCACAGTCTCAGAATCCTTGGAGCAATAAGTGTGTGGGAAGCAAGGATCTGTTGGAAGGAACCTTACAACATCAAGGCATCCAGTTGTAATCTCTCTTCCTAATATTTAATATAATACAGTGGCATGCTTCTTTCCCATAGAATTATCTTTATTTTATTGCATAATTTATTGATCATATGCATAGGTTGTCATTGAATATACTTCTACTGCTTTCACTTTGGTTGGTTTGTGTCTCACTGTAGGATCAGTATCACAAGAGAACTAGAGAGAAATAGGGACAACAAATATATAAGGAAGCGATATCTAAAGGTATGTCATCCATTCCTTCTTTGCTAGTAAATTCAATGATTATAACTTAGGGAAAGTGTCATGTCTTGTCTTGTTTTGTTCTAGATCTAGGTGGATCTAGGGAGATTAGTTTATGTCTGCATTTACTGATTTATTCTACAACAAAATTGGTGAATCCACTGGGGAACAAATTGTTTTCCTAGTCTGTCTTGATTTATTGCCTTGATTGCTTGGTTTCTATTTTTTGAGTCACTGGGAGATCCAGCTTGACTCTTTGACTGTTAAAATTCACTGGAAAACCTTATTATTTTTTATTTTTTTCCATTTTTGTTTGATTTCCACACCCTGCTTTGAGGGACAGTGCGGTGACCATGGATTCTCGCGCCCTACTTGTTATGACCAGTGTGGAAAATTTGCAACCTACCCATATCTGGCCTGCGACGATCAAGGATTTCTGCACTGTGTTAGTCTACAACCTGTAGAAATTGTGAAAATTTTAATTTTTTATGGTTTTTTCCTTACCCAGACCTTGGATTTGGTTTCGGGGTAAATTTTTGGGTTTGATTATGATCTGTTTATAGTCTTTCTGAAATCTTTGAAACTGCTTTTAGCCATATTTTCTTTGTTTACTTTTGAAAGATTTGATCTCTTTCTTTGAGTTTCTTTCTGTTACAAATCATTGTTTTTTCTTTAGAATCGTTTGGTGAAAGAACTTCTTTTTCTTTCATTGAATAATTCATGTTAAAAGAGAAAATTTGTTTGGGTTTCTTTGTTTTATATAGATTCTCTCTTAATTTTAATGTCTCTTTGAAAGCAATTTTTTAATTTTCTTTCTTTGCATCAGATTGGGGGCATCCTTGCATTTGAAGTAGTGAAATTTCCCCTCATGGCCCGGGGGGCCATGAATCATGTATTGGTGTATAGTCTATTTTGCTCATTTCTAGAAAATCTTGATATTGATAAGTTTAATTAAATTTTGGGACATTGTGAATCTGGGAATGATAAATGTTTTCTCTTTCTCGTAGCATAGCTTTCATCAAAATTAAAAGATTGCATCTTCATCTCTTTGCATAACTTTTGAGTCAGTCAAAACACCATATTGTCCACGCCATATTCCTTTTGAGTAATAACAACCTTAAAATAAAGTTCTTATAAAAATTGATTAGACATTTTTATATTTTCTAGTAGAATACCTACATTAGATTAGTCGTAGGGCTTTGGAATAGGTGTGAAAGATAACTTTCCAATGCTACAAACAAACATACAATCTTGTGTTACGGAGCGATTAAATCCACTTGTTACATTTTGTCCTAGGAAGCCCTTCTAACACAAGGGTCAATCACGAGGTCGCATTGAGACTGCCAAAGTTACTCACCCTGCTTTGTTGGTCTTGGTGTAGAGATTGCACATGTCATGGGGGTTGCTTGAAGGTATACCCACAATGATGAGTGGAAGCCTTTCGAGTTGATTTCGGGCTAGATACCCTACCTTTGCACATGGATTGAATAATAGACTATTTCCCTTGGCATCAATGTAGTAATTGGTAACCTCAGTGGCCTATCTCTTTAGGGTCTTCACACAAGGTGACTGTGGAGGGGCAAGTCTTCATGGTACCTGGAATCTACATTGGCCAAACTCACTCGTGCTCCTTGGAGGGTATACCCACGTTTATGTGTGGGAGCTTACACCAGGGTGTAAGTCCGTTAAGCAGGTTGTCAACGTAACTTTTCCACCCACTCTATCTCAACCCCTTCTTACTTTGTTCCCGCGACGTTGGATTTCATCACCAACTAGTGAGCTTATTGTGAGAAGGTTTTGTTTGCTTGCTTGCTTACTAGATTTTTAGCGTGTGCTATTTGTTTTTCCTAGTGGACTCTAGATTGGATCTTTATTTTAATGGTGTTAGTTCCCGAAATGACCAATGAAGGAACCCCTACTGTAGGGGAACCTTTTGTTTTTCCTTTTTATGGGAACATTGGTCCTCCTCACATCGCTACTTTGAGCCTTCCGGGCCACACGATTGGATTGTTGGTGTGGTTGTTTTCCACTCAGGTAATATCGAATGTAGCGAGTGCTTTGTTTGTAAGAACTCCCCCCAAAGAGAATCAACCTCATGTTGATCCTTCACCTTCTTCACCAGTAATATCTTCTTCACCTTCTTCAATTGCAAGATCATCTACAATTTCATCTTCTTCATCGAGTGAAAGCTCTAAATCTAGTAATCCGATGGATAAGAAGAAGAAGAAAAGGAAGAAGAAGAAGAAGAAGAAAAATAAGCAAGGATCCACACTTCCAACCACTTACAGACGTGTTGGAAAACAACCAGTTACTGTTAATCGTGTTGGGTGTGTTGATGACGTCAAGATCACCCAAAAAACCCATAAGCCCAAGTACCCTTGCAGGCTTTGCAAGGGAAGCCATATTCTTAAGGATTTCCCTGCTCTATCCAAGGTTATAGAAGCATGGTCTACCAACCCTCTCCAACCCATGTCGTCATCCTCTAAACAACATGTTGATGACCTCCTGTCAACTAGTCATGATATAGTTGGGAAGAATAAAAGTAGAGCCAAGTTCCCGTGTATGTTATGAAAAGGGTGTCATCTAACTCACTTTTTCCCTCATATGGAGGAAGCCTCAAAATTACTGGAAGACATGACTATCCCCCAAC
>SNQJ01S0025203.1:12551-37830 GCA_010110895.2 Picea sitchensis
CATGTCATGGGGGTTGCTTGAAGGTATACCCACAATGATGAGTGGAAGCCTTTCGAGTTGATTTCGGGCTAGATACCCTACCTTTGCACATGGATTGAATAATAGACTATTTCCCTTGGCATCAATGTAGTAATTGGTAACCTTAGTGGCCTATCCCTTTAGGGTCTTCACACAAGGTGACTGTGGAGGGGCAAGTCTTCATGGTACCTGGAATCTACATTGGCCAAACTCACTCGGGCTCCTTGGAGGGTATACCCACGTTTATGTGTGGGAGCTTACACCAGGGTGTAAGTCCGTTAAGCAGGTTGTCAATGTAACTTTTCCACCCACTCTATCTCAACCCCTTCTTACTTTGTTCCTGCGACGTTGGATTTCATCACCAACTAGTGAGCTTATTGTGAGAAGGTTTTGTTTGCTTGCTTGCTTACTAGATTTTTAGCGCGTGCTATTTGTTTTTCCTAGTGGACTCTAGATTGGATCTTTATTTTAATGGTGTTAGTTCCCGAAATGACCAATGAAGGAACCCCTACTGCAGGGGAACCCTTTGTTTTTCCTTTTTATGGGAACATTGGTCCTCCTCACATCGCTACTTTGAGCCTTCCGGGCCTCACGATTGGATTGTCGGTGTGGTTTTTTTCCACTCAGGTAATATCGAATGTAGCGAGTGCTTTGTTTGTAAGAACTCCCCCCAAAGAGAATCAACCTCATGTTGATCCTTCACCTTCTTCACCAGTAATATCTTCTTCACCTTCTTCACTTTCAAGATCATCTACAATTTCATCTTCTTCGTCGAGTGAAAGCTCTAAATCTAGTAATCTAATGGATAAGAAGAAGAAGAAGAAAAAAAGCAAGGATCCACACTTCCAACCACTGCCAGACGTGTTGGAAAACAACCAGTTACTGTTAATCGTGTTGGGTGTGTTGATGACGTCAAGATCACCCAAAAAACCCGTAAGCCCAAGTACCCTTGCAGGCTTTGCAAGGGCAGCCATATTCTTAAGGATTTCCCTGCTCTATCCAAGGTTATAGAAGCATGGTCTACCAGCCCTCTCCAACCCATGTCGTCATCCTCTAAACAACATGTTGATGACCTCCCGTCAACTAGTCATGATATAGTTGGGAAGAATAAAAGTAGAGCCAAGTTCCCGTGTATGTTATGAAAAGGGTGTCATCTAACTCACTTTTTCCCTCATATGGAGGAAGCCTCAAAATTACTGGAAGACATGACTATCCCCCAACCTCAAATTCTAGTTTCTTATTGCAATATTACTCTCGACCCACCTATAGTTGATGGCATGATCAATTTCACCCCTTCATTGGTTAGTCTGATTGATCATGTAGTCAACCTAGTCACTTCCTTAGTCGAACCAGTTGACAAAGTGGTTGATTTTTTCCCACCCTCGGTCAATCCCACTCTCTCACCAGAGAGTGAAACCCAAGAGGTCGATCCATTTCCACCTGTCTACCCCATTCCCCACTTGGAGAATAAAACCCAAGTGGTCNGTTATTGAGCATGATTTTCTGATTTCAAGCTCATTAAAAAATGAAACCAGCCTTGAGCATGATTTTATGATTTCAAGCTTATTAAAAAATGAAACCAACTTCGAGCATGATTTTATGATTTCAATCTCATTAAAAAATGAAACTAGCCTTGAGCATGATTTTCTGATTTCAAGCTCATTAAAAAATGAAACCAGCTTTGAGCATGGTTTTTTGATTTCAAGCTCGTTAAAAAATGACACAACGATCTAGGGATTGAAACTGGATTCTCGAGCATAGTTCTTCTCCTTTTCAAGTTCGTTAAAAAATGAAACATATTGTTCCCCCTCTCTATTTGAGTCAAGTCCTTCATCTAATATTTGAAGCTTCATTTCATTCTCCTTTGCAGTTGGATGTCATGAAGCTTGGGGGGAATTTTCCTCTGTCTCTGGACTTCATGATGAAGTTGTGCCACTAGATTCTTAAGCTGGGGGCTAAGTACCAACCATGCATTGGGAAGTTGCAAGCATAGCTTTCTATGATTCAAGCTTGTGTAAAAATGAAACCAACTACCTCAAGCATAGTTTCCTCTGGTTCGATCTTGTGTAAAAATGAAACCAGGTCCAAGCATAGTTTTGGTTAGTTTTAAGCTTGTGTAAAAATAAAATCTATCCCAAGCATAGTTTTGTTTTCTTTTAAAGCTTGCGTAAAAATGAAAACAATCCCGAGTTTAGTATTTGGTCTTTCTCATGCTCGTAAATACATGAGAATAAGTTACTAAGCGTAGTCTTTGTTATTTCTCATGCTCGTAAATCAATGAGAATGTAACTGAGTAAATGTTTATCACTTTTTCAGACTCGTAAAGGTTATATGAAAAAGGAACCCCCTAGAGTTCCCTTTAAGATATTTTCAGACTCTCTAAACATGAAAAGATTGCCGAGCGACCTTGTTCTTTTCACGCTTGTAAAAGTATTTGAAGAAAACGTTTGATGGGCGGTAGGTTATCACTTTTTTGGTCTCATCAAACTAATATATGAAAAAGGAACTAAGAGAGTTCTCTTTAAGTGTTTTTAAGACTCTCTAAACATGAAAAACCCATGAGTTTTCTTTCTTTGGACTCGTAAAACAAACATCGAAAGGCCCGTATGGGACCAAACCACTCCTTCTTAGGGTTCGTTAAATATACTCTGAGGGACTCATATAAAGGATGAACTTACATTACAAGCATATGTTATCCTCCTCAAGCTTGTGTAAAAATAAAGAGGTACTCACTATAAATGGTGGGGGGCGGGGGGGGGTGGAATTGGGAAAGAAATATGTCTAAACCTGTATTCCATGGAAGAGTCTCTTTTGAACATGACACCCTTTGACTCGCCTTGTGTCCAGGTTGGAAAATATGCTTGTCTCTTGATCACACTCCTTTATAAGATTACAAATTGGTCTATCATCCCCATCCCCAAGTCATTTTTTCCAAGACAATTGGTGTGTCATCAATATGTTCAAAAAGAAGTTCAACCCATAAATTCTTTTATTGCGTCAGCCATTTTTGTATTCCTTAATCCTTCTATTACATCGGCCATCCCCGATTTAGTCCTAAATCACTTGTTACTTTGATCTACTTCAAATCTTGTTACCTGTTTCGTTTCATTGATGTGGGATAAATTAAGGCCCTCCTGTGATGAGTCTTTTCATGTCGACTTCAACTCATTATCCAAGAATTAGACTTAGAAACTAATTGGTACCTTGGAACTTGCATGCCTCAATGACAAGTTTCCTCGCTTTCGACAATGGGTTTTTCATTATTGACCACTGATCGGGAGATTCCGTCAAGTGTTCGACTTCATATCACAAATTCACACCCATTGGATTGTACTAGAGTACCTTGGGAGTCATTGACATTAATTGTGATTTCCCTCTCACTTGTTAACGGTATTCAATAATGACCGGTAATCAAGTGGTTTCTATCATGTTCGACTTAAGCACATGTATTCACATGGTTAGATCCGTACTATAGAATGGTGGAGATGAAGACCCTGAATCCTTTCTCACAGATTCAAGTTGCGTTGGAGTATATTCATTTTGTACTGTTGCATAGATCCACATTGTATGTCTTGTGGCTATATTCAAATTTGAGTCTTTAAGACATATATCCACAATGTATTTTTGGTGGCTATGTTCAGATTTGAGTCATATTGGCATGGATCCACAGTGTATGTTTGGTGGCCATGACTTGTATTACTTGACATGTATCTTTTCATGTCGGCATTTATACTTTGAGTCATTTTTATTCCAATTCCTACCTTAGTGATGATATATTATTGTACTATATTTCCTTATTTGTTGACAGGTTTCCGACCCACTGTTCCTTGTTCGCTACACACACTCGACAAAGTATTTCAGCTATCACTATGTTTTAACTTCATACTTTAGGGGGCTCTCTGTTACACATTATCATCCTTATGATCACTAATGATATAAACCTATATGTTTCATTCAGAGGGGTCAGTGGACTAAATTCTCGAAGAAAGAAGGGAGAAGGACTTTCCCTGAGAGAAGAAGCTATGTTTTCCTTTGGAAAAACCCTATTTTGGAGGATTTTCACAGGATGCTCTATGTGCAGGGTGTGGAAATGCATGATTTCATCACCTTTCCCTATAGTTGGGTTGAAAATTTTCTACAGGTTTCTCTATAGCTAGGGTGCGACGGCCTTCGTACGTGGGAAAAAAGAGCATTTTCTCGATGCTTATAGAAGGTGAAGCTTCTATGGTGAGGTGGCCTCTGAATGGTTTGGATATTACTCTCTTTCATGATTTAGAGGGATCATCCTAACCTCCTCACCTTATCCTCTTAAAATTATAAAAGGAGAGGAGCTCTCATGGAGAAAACTAGCTTGAGATTGATTGGGTTGGAAAGTTCTTGCGCCTTTGAGATTAGAAATTTGGCTTGAGATTGTTAGCTTGGTATGTTGGCTTTAATATTTTCTTTGTCAATATAGATTGTGAGTAGTTATCATATCCATGGTCTCAGAATCCTTGGAGAAATAAGTTTGTGGGAAGTAAGGAACTATTCGAAGGAACCTTACAACATCAAGGCATCCAGTTGTAATCTCTCTTCCTATTATTTAATATAATACAGTGGCATGCTTCTTTCCCATAGAATTATCTTTATTTTATTGCATAATTTCTTGATCATATGCATAGGTTGTCATTGAATATACTTCTACTGCTTTTACTTTGGTTGGTTTGTGTCTCACTGTAGGATCAGTATCACAAGAGAACCAGAGAGAAATAGGGACAACAAAGATATAAGAAAGCGATATCTAAAGGTATGTCATCCATTCCTTCTTTGCTAGTAAATTCAATGATTATAACTTAGGGAAAGCATCATGTCTTGTCTTGTTTTGTGCTAGATCTAGGTGGATCTAGGGATATTATTTTATGTCTGCATTTACTAATTTATCCTACAACACTCCTACCTAATCAAGGTTATTCCAGAACTTTAAGGTACTTTCCTTGGGCTTGGGGTGAGGCTGTAACACCTTGAGGTCCTTAGACTAGGCGTGCATTTCTTGGTCTTATTGTTGCTAGTAGGGAACTTCATCACCTTTGTTTATTTTTGTCTCTACATATGTGTGGGTTCTCATACCTCTATGACCTGGTCCTTCCGACCTCTAGGGTTTGTTTGGATTGCACTATTTGGGGGTTTATTTTGTGATAGGCTCTCTTGTATTGGGTTTCCCAGACTTTTAGGGGTTTCTCTCAGCACTTGTATCTATATTTTTTACTCTGATCCTTCCAACCAGTTTTTTTCTTGTCCCTTTGGGACCTTTCTACATAGGACTAGGTCGTGCCTTTGGCCCCTACAGAATGTAAGTTGGTTCTCTTCGGATGAATAGAATTACGCTTTTTTCTGAGGAAAAAAAAATTAATAATGATAATATTAATAATGTAATTAATTTGTCGTCCCCGAGGTGTAGGACAGTTGGTGATGGAGTGTGTTGTTAAGCCACTCCGTGATGTTAAAGTCACTGGTTCGAAACCTGCGGGGACAAAAAATCCAACCATGTTAAGGGTTGGTGTGGCTCAGGCCGGGTGCGATCCCCAGGTGATTTTGACGACTTAGATGCCCCTGAGTCGTGGTTTCTCAAGCCACAGGTTAATCGCGTAGCCAACAGGTTACGCACAAATTAACAAACAAAAAAAAAATGTAATTAATTTGTCAATGTTTTTATATTTATGTAAACATTATATGTTATATTAGCATTAGAAACAATTTCATGGTTCTACTATACTATATGGAGGAAGTTTATATTATACTATATTGGGGATGAGAGAATATATAATTTTGTATAACAAGAATAGTTTTTAAATATTATAAAAGGAGACTACGTTGGTTTATAAAAAGCTACTTTGTGTTTCAATCCGAGAGTAGGGATCATCTTCAATAGTTTTAATAGCTCAAGTGAATAGTTTTGTATTTGTTATGTTTCAATTTGTTTAATGAGTTTTATGGGATCATTGATATGTCATTTAGCAGTTGATCATTATAATTGGGGCATACAATCGAGCTTCACCAATCAGTACAAAATCAATTGATTTATGATGTCTGTAAAAATCTCACCCATTATGTTTTGTTTGACTATTTAAAAGTGTAAGACATAATAAGCATGGAGTTGCAAATAAGTTACAATCATAAATTTATGACACATAATATGTAATTGTATAATTTCATAAACACATCATTTAAAAGTGTGATGAAATGTGTAATGTAATTTGAATGAAAATATAAACATTTAAAACAACAAAGATCATATATCATATTGGAAATATAATCATTCAATAATAAGATTCACATCATAGCAGGCGAGGGGGTATTCTTCATGATCAAGAAGGAGAAAAGGATAACAATAAACATGGAGTCTTAGAGTACGCACTAAAAATCAAGTAGAGACCTATTCTTTTCTACAAGATTTGAAATTAGTTTTAGCTCAACAAAATTTTCCATTATTGTGATTGGAGATTCAACACTTTTTTGAGTTATTATGATTGGAGATTAAGCAATTTTTATTCAAAAAATGCATAAAGTTTCAAGGTGAAACAATTACAAGCTCACATGGATCCTATTCAAAATAAAGAAAAAGGTGGCTAGACTTCATAAACTCAAATTTATCCACAAAAGATATTACAAAAGAATAGAAATACATCGATCATCTCATACATCAAATTTATGAAACCACTTATATATATATTTTTTTAAATCACTTAATTTCTCAAAATAATTCTTATTTATGATTTTTAATATATATTTATTAATCAATACATAAATTATAATAAAATTCTAGAGTATAAGTTAATATATAATTTATAATAATTTTTATATTTTTATATTTTATTAAAATAATAAAAAATAACTTAAAAATAAAAAAATTCAAAATTTCATTTAAATATATAATTAACTATATTATTTTCGATTTAAATTTATAATATATCATTAATCATATTAATCATACGAAGAGATAATCAATATGCACATTGTTGTCAATTAGGTCTAGCTCGAGTAGTTGAGAGGATTGGTTGTTACATGTTGATGACTCTTAACGGAATATGATTATTCTGGCTTAGTGTCCTGATGAAATGTTTGGCCACCCCATTTTCCCTCATGATTTTGGGGGCCTATCTTCTATGGATGCACCAATGATATGGTCAATGATGTTTTCAACCACATTGAGTAAAAAAATGCACATCCCTTCCTCTTCACACATATAAGTATCATAAAAACCTATTAAATTAATAATATTAAATGAAAAACCAAGGCTCTCAGAATTAAACTTATCAAAAAAATCTATTAAAATAATAATAAATGGAAAACTAGACTTCCTTCTCATCGAAGGTCCCCGATATATCGAAAACCCAAAATTAAAAACATAAGTTTAAGATTCTGGTAATTCCAATTTGTTCAGAAAGAAAAACAATAACCATAATTTTGAAAGTAATATTAAAAAAGAAAATTGATTTCACATATCTTCTCTATGATCATTCCTTTCTCAAGACGTTTCTTCAAAGACTCCCAATTTTTGGAAAATTACTTATACCTCTTAGGGCATCTTGCAGTTTGGAATTTCACTTTGAGCGCAGGGGTTATTTGTTACAGGAGAATCCCCCTGCCAACAAGTGGATTTCCTCTTGGATACTAGACCCCTATGACCAAGACAAAAAAGTGTTAATGTGGACACTAGCATTCCTTTTCATGAAGCTAAACTATTCAAAGAAGAAGAATAAATAAGGGTAAATACCTTTATCGACGTTTGTCCTTGCTCAATTCAGGCTGATCTTGATCTCCAAGTTCTTCATAAGGTCATGCAATACAATGAGAACAACAATGAGACATAATTCCTACTCTACTATGATTACCTTCATAATAGATCTATAAAAAGAAACAAGTTCATGAAGCACAAACAAACTTAAAGGAAACAGGCCAAGAACATATTTATATTAATGAAAACAAAGTGAAATGCTTACAACCATAGATGTAGATGCAACATCTTCACCAATCTCTCTTTGTCCAGAACCTTGCTGAAATAATCGACACATGGAATGATGATTCTTCAATGATATCTCCCTTATGAGATCATAAGTTTGATGCCTTACAATGTCTCTTCCTTTGACCATAAGGAGGTCTCCTTAGATAGGCTTGGAGAGGCCTAACCACTTAAGATATTCTTGGGATAGGTTGAGGATTCTTCTCCTTCAGTTTCGGATCTTCCCTAAGATCAAGCCTTGACCTCAGATTCAAATCCAACCAACTTAAGAGATTAAGGGGATTCTTCCTTGATTTCACTCAACAGTCCAAAATTTTCTTAAAAAGGGTAGGGCTCCCTTAGAATGGGGTACAGAGCATTGAAATTATCCCCCAAAAGAGGGTACAGAGTGTTGTCTCTCCCCGAAAATGTATATTGGAGCATTGCCTTCCAAAAAATATTTTTGAGTGGGTTCTTCCATGGAAAAATACTTGTACTCTTTGTCAAATGACTTCTCCACTTCAAAACCAGTCTTTTGAGGTGTCTTGTAAGTGTTCTTGATAATGTTGTCCAAGACACAACATAGGCAAGATGATAGTATGATATTTGCGACACTTGCGGACAAAATGCAATGCTTGCGACATTGGTAATGACGACACTAGGCCATCATCGTAATGAGAAATTTTGATGTGTAATAGATTGCCCCCCAAAGTGAGAAGTTAGAAGACACGAACTGATGAATGAAGTAATTTGTAGAATTTTCAAGCAAGGGTATAGAATCAGACAACCATCAAACAAATATTATGACATGTTTCAAACCTAAGGTTGGCATACCTATACTTGAATGATAAAGACTTTCAAGGTATGGCCGCCATAAAATACACTGCAGATCCATAATTAAATTCACAAAAAGGTATATTCACTGAAGATATAATGTGGATCTATAATCCTATGACATGAACTGATCGTAGCCATGAAGAATACATAGTTGATCTATGAGATGACAAGACATATCCATGACCAATACAAAGTGTATCTATGTGACAATATATGTGTCAATGTTCAAAGAAACTCTGTTGCAACCTGGGAAAAGTACAAATAAGAGGGATGACTCAACCCAGGGTATTCTTACCGATCCTGATGTAGTATGAATCTAACCATGTTAATAGGTGTCTTGATGTCAAACATGGAAGAAAGCACTTGATTACCAGTTAATGAGGTGAACCATTAGCAAGTGTGAGGGAGATCACCATTGATGTCAATGATTCTCGAGGTACTCTAGTACATTCCAATGAATGTGAATGGATGAGATGAATTCAAACATCCACGGAATCATCCGATCAGAGGTAAATGATGTAAACCCACTGTCGGACATGAGGAGGCCTGCCATTGAGGAATGCAGGTCCCAAGTTACTAACTGGTTTCTAAGTCTAGCTCCTGGATAATGTGCTAAAGTCGACAGGAATAAACTCGTCGAAGGAGGGCCTTGATTTATCCCCCATCAATGACAGGAAACTGACACAGATATGTAATTGGTGGATCAAAAGAACATGGACTGACATGAGTATTGAAACAAGAATTTTTTATGGTTGACTCTTGAGGCAGATACTTCCCTTGAACACTGAGTCACGACAAGAAAAACTTGACATGGGAAAAAACTTGATAATGCAGTGGATAATGTTACTTTCATTGGGTGAAACAAAGGAGTAAGGAAACTCAAAATATTCGTTAAGTGTAGAGGTTCAACGAATTAAAATGCATGCAAAGATAAAATCTCGTGTTCAAGGGTGACTGTAAGAGTTACTAGTAATGTTCTCAAAAATTGCTTGGCTTGCTTCCTTCAATTTTTCCCCCATCCAGATAGACGAGTACATCTTTTTTATTTAACAAGATCGAGGAGGGTAACACATGCTCAATATAACTCACCTTCGGTAAGTCCCTCTTCCTTTGTTTAACGAATTGGAAGAAGTAAGGGTTCGGTCCCATATGGGCCCTTCAATGTATGATCATTTAACGAGTCCAGAGAAGGTAAAATCAGTGGCTTTTCATATTTAGAGACTCTGAAAATGACTTAAAGATGACTCCAATGTTGTCCTTTTTCATAATGTTAGTCTCGCGAGGCCGAAAAAGAGATAAATTATCACTCAAAATATGCCCTTTCAAACCTTTTAACGAGTGGGAAAGGAAGCAAGATCACTCGACAATATTTTCATGTTTAGGGAGTCTCAAAAAAGCTTAAAGACGACTCCATGGGGTTCCTTTTTCGTGTATCCATGTGAGTCCGAAAAAGTGATAAAAGTATACTCGGTGCATTCTTATGTTTTTGAGCGTGAGAAAAAACTAAGAATATTCTCATGAAAGTGACAAGACGAAAAACAAACAAAATTTCTCTGAAACCTGTCAATAATGTCAAAATTGTATACCATGGTATTAATAAGGCCTCCAAAAATATTTTTCAAAACCCAAAAATAACTATATCTTAGGAAAAAAATGAAATTTATAATAGTAATACCATTTCATTTGTGAAAATATTTGTAGCAGTGGAGAATTTGTGCTTTCAAGGGTGAATCTTGCATTGTTCGGTGCCGTAGCTATGGTCAGTTATATTCCTCGTCGTTTGGACCATGTTGATGCTCTTCTTCCTCTCTTTAATTTACACGGTTTATATTTCGTTTTTAGGCAATAATTGGGTTCAAAAATTAATGCCCTGGGATGAAACAAGTTCTCAAAAGGGCTCGATGCTCCTCTAGATGGTTAGGGGGAGTGTTGCTCGATATTTCCAGCACTCCTCCAAGATGAAAGGGAGGGCGTTATCGCTCTATTGTAAGAGTAAAAGGGGCATTTCCCAAAAACACAAGAAAAATGACAAGAAATGACCAAATCTCCCTCAACACGTGAAGGGGAGGATTATCCTTTTTCCCTAGCACCCTGGTGGCCATTGTAAGGGGGAATTTGCCTCATAAAAAGAACAATTTTTTTTTGTAAGTTTTTAATTGCCCAAAAATTGCCGAAAAAGCGTGACTAATGACTTTTTGGTTGTTGATGATTGTAGGTAAACTCGAAGAAAGTCATGATCGAGTGAAAACAAAGAGAGCATGAGATCGATGATGTGGCCACCTTGCAAAGTCCCCAATCAAGGGCTGTATTGAGAAATTGTGGTCTCCTCAAGTTCTTTAAGATGCAAAAAAGTGAAGAAATAGGTTCTTCTTCTCGAGTATATGATCCGGCTGTGGAATGTTGTGGAGAAAGGGTTCCAAATTGGAATGCATCTTCTTACCATTTAATTGTAATATGTGTACTTCCTGACTGGCCTCTTGAAAAGAGGGGCCCCTGTAGTTTTATCTGGATAGAGGGTACTTCCCGTGCCTGTGGAGGAGTACTTGGCAAACCACTGTGTCCCAGGATCGAGATTAGTGGGAGGTAGAATTTCCATCAAAGACATCAAGGATCTACCTCTTAGATCCATCTTAATTTCCATTACGAGTATAGTAGGTAGTACCAAATCACACTTAGTTTCAAGATCACAGGTGGCCTATGGTTTATAGTGTATTGAGCCAACATTATTTAACTGGAGTGAAGGGTTCCTTCAGAATGTGAAGGAGAAAATTATGAGATGCAGAGCAGGGTAGCAGAATCAGTTTGACTATGGTTCATTCCTATTTTTGTTCTTCTTAGAACACATTCCTCATATGCAGCCTCAGATTGCATTAGCAGTACGGCTAGTGCGAGAACCACATATGGTGAGATGGACTAGCCTATCTCCAAGATTAGGATCAAAGTCAGAGTTCAAGTTCACCAATGATTTCTTCGCTTGGCTGAGATGCCAATTGATTGTGATAGAAGACTTCCCATACGTTGGAGTGGATTTCCATGGGAGCATGGACTTGGTTCTTCTAGAAGGGGAGGATTGGGACACGTCAGGTGAGAAACCAAAATGATCTTGTCATATGTTTTTTTTATTTTAAAGCTATTTTTTTTATTTTTGGGTACATAGAAGAGCTTCTAATTGATGTATCGTTTTATCATGTACATAAGGGCACAACACATATGACAGAGATACCAATACTAGGGTGTCACGGGGATTCTCACATAGTGGTAAATCAAGGGGTAGCAGTGGGAGGTCTCTAGGAGGTAGAAAGAAACCTTCAAGGCCTCACGACGGGTATCCCACCTCTTAGGAGACAGGAAGTGCCACTACATCTACAGAGACACACTATGGGAGTGTCTGAGAGTCTCAACTCTTTACTAAGGCGGGTAGCTCGTGCAGTGATATGTTACTTGGATCATAATGTGATGTGGGAAGATTAGGATCTTCTTGATGATTGTATAGTCTGTATGACAATGTTTATGGGTGTGAGGACCGAATATATTTCCCTTCTATGTATTTTTTGATGTAATCAAACATTTTCAATCATGCCGTATATATATACATTTCCAATTTTTTACAGTGCCAAATGACTTGCAAATAATGATGTCTTTTATGTGATGCATTTTAATTTACATGATGATATATGATGTGATTTATTTCCTTTATGAAAAATCATCTACGTGTGAGATAACTATCCATGATGTAATTAGCTAATGAATCTGAAGTTGTGTTGATTTCTCTTGGTATGTGTCTGTATTCGATAAAATCAAACATTCTTTCAAGACATCGAACTCGTAGATGGAGACTTAGTACGATAATATTGTGAATAGTGTAGATTCGATTGAGTTGATATACCACGAGTTGAGAGTCTAGGTTGATGATCATATGAGAAACACATAGGTAATAGGCTTCAGTTGAAAGTCCGATGACAACATGATATTCTCCCGTGTTATTAGTTGTCGATCCTAATAAAATACCTCCTGAACTCACCAACTTGTCATAGTGGTAAATGACCCAAGCTGCAGAAGCAATGTTTTGAGTGTGTCGACTAGCACCATCTGCAAACCCAAAAAAAAATAGAAAAAGAAGATTCCATCCACGCACACAAACAAAAGACACATTATAAGTGGCTAAGGAAAAACTCATGTATGCAAGAGAAAAAGACACACGAAACTAAAAATACAATAGTGTACAAAGAACACATTCTATATGTCCTATGCATAGTACTTCTTAAGGTAAAGCCCATTCTGGGGCTCACCCAAGGAGATTTCGTCGTAGTCAACTAGATCAGAGGTGCCTCTATGTAAAACATGTTTCACGATGTAAGGACCATGCCACAGAGGTTCTAACTTCCCTGTCCCTAACTTATCATGATCCTGGTCATAAATGAGGACTAGGTCTCCTTTTGCAAAAGTACGAGGATGGATAGAATTGTAGTATTGATTCTTGATTCGCTTTTGATATGTTTCATTGATGAGAGAAGAATCATGACATGTTTCATCTAGCCTAGTCAAGTGTAAGAAAAATTATTCTTCAGCAGAAGTGTGGGGAAGGAGTTCTACTTTTAGTTTCAATGAGGGAATTTCGCACTTGATTGGTAAAACAACTTCTATGCCATATGCTAGCTGGAAGGGAGTGAATCCAGTAGCAGTTTTTTCTGAGGTCTGATAAGCCCAAAGAGAGGACAAAAGTTGTAAATGCCAAGATGTCTTATTTTCCCCTACCATCCATTGGATCATTGTTTTAAGGACCTTGTTGATAGCTTCAACTTGTCCATTATATTGAGGATAGTACGTGGATGAGTTCTCATGGAAAAAAACCAACATGGCATGAAACTCACTCATCATCTTGTTTTGAAAATGTGAACCATGATCAGTGATAATGGCTTGTGGAACACCAAAGTGAGTGATGATGTGGTTGAAAAATAAAATATTAGTAGTACGACCATCATTCAGAAAGGTAGGCATAGCCTCATCCCATTTTGTAAAGTAATCAACGATGACAATTATATAACCAGGCACCCTGGCTGGGGTAAGATTACACTGCATGAAATCAATGCACCATTTGGCAAAGGGGTCGATGGAAATAATGGGATACAATGGAGCAAGGTGGGTGCATGCCTTGTTATGAAGAAATTGGTAGGGTGGGAACCTTTTGATGGCCTCGATACAATCCTTGAAGATTGTGGGCCACAAGTAACTGACATGTAAAATTTTATGGGTTGTATCCATGCTAGAAAGGTGATCACCACAGGCTCCAAGGTGACAGTCGTTGAGGATGCGTTCAACCTCTTCATGAGTCAGACATTGTCACAGGATAGTGTCAATGCCACGGAGATATAAAGTGTCATTGATAATAAGGTAACAACGATAATGGTGGCGAATATGACGATGTTCTTCAAGAGAGATATCGGGTTGAAAACATTGGTTCTGGAGATAAAGAAGGATGTCTCCATACCAAGGATCATAAATGCTAATGAGGAATAGAGATTCATCAGGGAGAGAATCTCTAGGTTCAATGTCTTCATCAGCATGGGGAAAATTGCAGATGAGCTCTGCAAACACCAATGAATTTTTATATTTGGACTTAGCAAATTCAAGATCGAATTCTTGAAGGATGACGATCCATTTGGAGTATTTTCCCCCAAGGAATTGACATGTCAGAATGTGATACATGGGGTTTGAGTCCACGATAACCATGGTGGTGCATAGAAAAATGTAGTGATGAAATCTATGGACAATGATGACGGATGCCAGAGCCAACTTCTCAACATGTGAATAGCGTAGCTCTGGTATGGATAGAATATTTCTCAAATAATAAATCACATTTTCTTCACTGGAAAAGTTCTCTTGAACTAACATTATAGAAATAGTGGAAGTAGAGGCCGCTAAGTAAATATTGTAGTCCTTCGTACATTATGGAGGATGCAACAAAGGAGTGTTGGTCAGTTCATTCTTAAGACCATCAAAATATCGTTGAGTAGTGTCATTCCAGATGAAAGGGGCATCTTTCTGCAACAATCGCATGAATCCTTTAGTGATCTTAGCATAGTTACAAATGAAGCGGTGAAGAAAGTTCTCTTTTCGATGCAAACTTTGAAGTTGTTGCAAGTTTTTATGTGGGGGTAAAGCTAGGATAGCTCTAATCTTTAAGGGATCCACCCGAATCCCATCCTTGGAGAAAACAAAGCCGAGGAGTCAGCCTAATTCGACAAAACAATAAACTTATGTGGGTTCAAACAAATATGGTAGAACCGACATCGAACAAAAATAGCCCGTAGATGACCAAAATGGTCTGATCAACTGGATGAATGGGCAAGTAAGTCATCAAGGTAATGTTCTGCAATATGTTTGATATCGTGGAAATCATATGACATGGATCCCTAGAATGTATCACTAACATTTTTAAGGCCAGACGGTAGTTTCTGATAGGAGAAAGTTCCCCACGAGTAGATGAAGGTTGTCTTATGTTGATCATCAGGTAAAATTTCAATCTGGTTGTACCTTGAGAACCCATCCATGAAAGAGAAAATCATGCTACCAATGTAATTATCAATAATTTGGTCGATGAAGGGCGTAGGGTAGTTGTCTTTTGGAAAATCCTTATTGATATCCCTATAATCAACATAGATGTGAATGGTCCCTTGTTTCTTAGTAAGAAAAACAATGTTCGAAACCCATTCTATCAAGGGGACAAGATAAATGAAGCCAGATTTCAACAATTTCTCAACTTCTTCCTTAATAGTCATGATCTTCTTAGGATGGACTGGGCAGAGTTTCTGTCGAACAGGTTTGACACCTGGGTAGGTTTTAATCTCATGCACAACAATCGATGGATCGATCCCTGGCATATCTTCGTAGCTCCAAGCGAAGACATCGCGAAATTATTTAAATAAAGCAGTATAAAAGACCACTTAGGTGAACAATTAGCACCGAGGTTAATCTTTTCCATGACATCTTCCTTGATCGAAATTTAAATAATGATCATAGGTGAAATGTTGCCCAAATTCCCCTCAGAAAGAGTATCTTGTGTGAGTATGGGAGATTGTGTAAAATCGACAACATTAGGAGGGAAGAGAAAGTGTATATCTTCTTGAATTTCTTCAAGAGGTGGAAGAAAAGAGGATTGATGATGGCTATCATCCCAAGGTACTTCGTTGATGCTAAGCATTTCCATAATAGATTCATCCGAAGGAAAAATTTGGGAAATGTAGTCAAACGCAGATGACAAGGAATTCAACCATGATGGCATCGAGTAACTATCAAGTGCCAATAGATGTTGGTCATCTGAGGAGGGAGAGGCGGATTGGATAACAACGTATGATGCTCCATCTAGACTAAGTGGCATGGTGTCACCTAGTGTATCGAATTCCAAAGGACTAGGTACAATCCAAGGGTAATATGACTCCAAGGATTGGTAAGGCATAGTCGAAATCATATTGATAGTGGAAATATGATATGTGGTAGGTGGAAGTGATGTAGGGAAGGTACCCATAAGGCTAGATTCTTTCAACAAGCCAACACCAATGCTTTCATACATGATCTTGTGATCTCCCAAAAAGGGAATATTGTTGGTAGAAGGAGTTCGAGCGTCGAGTGTACAGTAATCTAACTAATCGATGGTGACAATTTTACCTTGATGAGGAAATTGCACACATTGAAACACAGAAGAAGCTACGACAGTCATGTCATAAAACCAGATTCTTCCAAGTAGCAGGTTGTAATCGAGAGGAGCATCGACCACCTCGACATCAAGATAAACAATTTTGTTGCCTAAATGAACAGCTAAGGACTGTAATAGTCCATGGGGATGAAAACATTTCCCGTCGAATGCTCATAACATTGTAGGGGATTAGTTAAGTGCCGGTGATTTTAAACCTTTCAAACAGGATAAGGACATGACACAAGTAGAATCTCCCTCATCCAAAATAGTGCGATGGATGTGTTGACTATGAACCACAATATAAATATGAAAGGCAAGTTGGTGAGAGA
The DNA here is from genome assembly GCA_010110895.2 of Picea sitchensis. Lineage (NCBI taxonomy): Eukaryota > Viridiplantae > Streptophyta > Pinopsida > Pinales > Pinaceae > Picea > Picea sitchensis. The sequence continues at coordinate 29,407 of SNQJ01S0025203.1, forward strand.
GTCGTGATTTTAAATGGTCCAGATTAAACGTGATGTTATTATACGTCTTAGGATAAAAATGGTCGATGCTATCCATGAGTGTTCTACGTTGACTGGGACAGTGTTGTAGAACTTCTAAAGAAGACATAGCACATGGGTCTTGAGACAAATCTTCAACACTATTGTAGTTTTGTGCAACTCGTGAACTAGGATTGAAAGTAGATTTACAGATGGTTCTCTTGGGAGGGAGTAAGATATATTCATAAGTAGGATTCTCGATCTGTAGTGACCTAGATGGAGGACTAACAAAAGGAGAATTAACGGTCGGAGGAGAAGGATCCGATAATGAACCGTTATAAATTTTTTCTTTAACAGGTTTAACTGGAGTGTCATAAGTTGTAGAGTGAGTTGTTAGATAAATTCCACTAAACATATAAATGTGATCACTCATGGAGGCTTCATCATGAGAAGGGTGGTTGGTACTGCCCCAAGGAGAGGGGGTTTGAGCAACCATAGACTGCTGCTGAGAAAAGGGATGTGTAAACATGACGGGCTGGGAATTTTCTTTTAAAATTTTGGCCACTTCATCGCGCTATGGACAGTCTTGGGTGTAGTGTTCTTCACTGCAAATAAGACGTGGGAACTTTTCTTTCCACTGTGGTTTCTTTTCTTTAGCAGGTGGTGGGTTTTGAGCTTTAGGTTGTTCATTGTTTTTATTATTTTTGGTTTTTTTCTCTGTCTTTTTCTTACCTCTGGATTGTTGTGAAGGGGTAGATTGAACTACATTCACCTCATGGATTTGAGTATTAGGGGAGGTAGAGGAGGGTGAGGTCGAACTAGGAGTGGATGTGGAAGTAGATTGATGTGAAGCCCCAGTCGACTGGGAATCATATTGAGTTTTGACGAAACCAATAATGTCATCCGCATGCGATGATGATGAAGGTTTGGATGGATAAATAGTGGCACGGGTATCATTTGGGATTAACTCATATAAAGTACTAGATTGGGAATAAACCAAATCTAAGTACCGAGGTCAGGAAATGGATTCTTCCTTGGTGACTACACCACCCATAGTGACATCACGAGAAATCAAGGGTAAAAGTGATTTGGTAAACCATTCCACCAATAACTCGTCAGGAATGATCACTTTGATCAACTTTCGTTGTCGTCTCCACTCATGAATATTATCAGAGATATGAACGGAGTTGGTATGATGAAGGGAGGTGAAGAGCTTGGTACCCGTCTCGTATCAAATGGGTAGTTTAAAGTGTGTGAGAAAGGACATGGCAAGGGAGTTGAAGTCTTGGAAAGAACCACATGGTAGTTCAATATACCACTTAGCTGCTGAGCCCGTAACTGTTTGCTGGAAAAGATGCAAACATATAGAATCGTCCATTAAGGATTTTAATGAACACCACAAATGGAAAGTCATCACATGGTTATTTGGGTCTTCTCCAAGTTTACCATCAAATTTTGGAATATCAAAAGGTACTTTAGCTGGAATCACTGGCCAAAAAGGATAATGAAGTATAGGATCATTGGTCAACTGAGAAGGCTCTGGGAGATCTAGAGTAGCAAGAAACAATAGTTGTTGGTTAACCTGAGGGTGATACTGGTGTGGCATAGGTACATCAGTAGGACCGTAAATTGGGTTAGGTTGATAATTGTAACCAGTGGGTCCTCCTGCATACAGTTGTTGTTGACTAGAGTAAACAAGATTCGAGGAGGGTTGAGAAACATGTGTGAGCGGATGATAACATGATGGGTTTTGGGGATTATAATTTGTATTTGGTGTTTTCCCATAGGGGGGGTAAATATTTTTTCCATAAGGAGGATATAGATTAGTCCCATGGGAAAGATGAGGTTGATATTGACCTTGAGGATTATGTCCCCCAGAGAACTGTGGGTTTCCTGGGAAAGGGATGTTCCATGGATTGGGTGTTGTAGATGCATTTTGTCCATAAGGTTGATGATGGGCTCTAGTTTGAGGCTTCCCCCCAGCATGAGGTTTCCCTCTAAAAAGAGGTTTTCATCTGAAAAGACGTTTCCCCCCAACATGAGATTTCCCTCCAAACAGAGGTTTCCCTCCGAAAGGAGGTTTCCCCCTAGCATGAGGTTTACCTCCAAATGGAGGTTTCCCTCTGAAAGGAGGTTGCCCCCCAGCATGTGGTTTTCCTCCAAAATAAGGTTGTCCTCCGAAAGGAGGTTTCCCCCCAGCATGAGGTTGAGCCCCTGGAGTTTGGAAACTAGATGTAAATGACTGACCAATGTCACTTAATGGATTAGATCCACCAAGACCAATTCCTCTGGGTTGTTGTGTAGGTATAGAACTTCTGAGTATAACCTGGGTAGTGTTGACAACGAAAGAATTCAATGCTTTGTACCCAAGGGGAAGTGAGGAAGAAGGCCTAGATGAAAGTGGTGTATCAATGGGAGCTTGGCTAACCACCACATTATGGGTGGGAATAGTCACAACGTGAAGGACCATTGTAGAATGGGCCATTTGGAGAGAAATAGTGGAAGTTGGACCAACAGACTGCATGTTCAGACCAACGGACGGTGTGGTTGAACTAACAGTTGTACGAGTAAAATGATCTAAATGTAAAGTATAGGTAACAAATGTTTTAGGTATTTGGGATACAACAAGTATATCAACACTTGTCCCTAGTCCGTAAAGGCCTCGCACCGTGCGAGGTGAGCTTTGAACTATGTCAACAGTCCAAAGGGCGTCTTCGACTTGAGGGCCCGAATGAGGCCCACTTGGAATTTCAGAAGGATCAATGACAACAAGTTCTCCAACTAAATTCATCTGGAGAAAACACCTTTCATATCTCGTAGGAATGCAGAAAGCCTCCATAGAATATGAAACAATTCAATTTTTTTTTAAAGAGGTGGAAACTTCCTCCTGTTATTTTATAATGTCATGTAACTCGCTTTGTTGAGGATATCCCTCCATAGAATGAGGGGGTAAAGGGGTAGAATATTCCATATTTTCTAGGGGAAGTCCCTGTATCCTACGTGAATGACGTGGAGGGTCGATCTTGGCAGAACCAAAAATTTGATGAAAAAAATCTGGCCAACTAATGAAATAGAAACAACAAACACTAATCAAATGTAGGAATCAAACCAAGAAAACAAAACCTTCTCTCGATGATTGTACTAGTTGATAATGAAATCCAACATCGCGTGATCAAGTTAAGAAGGGGCTAGGATATGGTGGAACAATTACGATGATGACCTGCTTAACGGACTTGCGCCTTGGTGCAAGCTTCCATGCTGTAATTGTGGATATACCCTCAAAGGATCCTGAGTGAGTTTGACCACCATCTGTTCTAGGTACAACAAATACTTTTGTTCACCTTCACCTTGTGTAAGTAACTAAATATTATGGCTACTAAGGACGCCAACTTGCAGTCAGCCCCTGGGAGGGTACAATCAACAGTCCAGTCTAAATGTATGAGGGGGATAACAAGTCTAAAATCCTTCGAGAGAACTAAGGACAAGTCGACTGGTAGAACTCTAGAGGACACCGAACGGATTCGGAGTTCATGAAGCACTGAGACCAAATGAAACCAGTTGAACCTCAAGAAGAACCCTCAATATACAATCTGACCACTATGAGTGGTTGAACAACATAGGGATAATATTCATAACTCTCCCGAATGCGACCTCATGCATAACTCCTATGTGAGAGGGGGATCCTAGAAAGCCTATACGACAATTGGATTTTCTCTCCCTATCGCAACATGCTAATGTTGGTTTTGAATACTTTGGAGAGTTTTACTCACAGCCTAATCAAAAGTGCTAATCCTAGTCTAATGTTGGTGGAAGATTCTAAAAACAAAATGTTCTACATAAATTTTAATTAGCGTTAATTTTGCAGTTGTTCTTTACTCAAGGGTGTATTAAAATGAAACTGATGGTATTATGACTCAATTCAAAAAAAAATCATAAGAAATGATAAGTAGTGTTTTCGTTCGATGAATGCCTATTTAAGGGAAGGAGAAAATTTTTATTTTCACTTTCAAAAGCTAATATGCAGTATCCTCAAGCAATTGGTTCTCAATCAAATCCAGTATAATGCTAAAAAATTCATAGAATTTTGTTCTAATATCCAAAAGCAATCATAAAAAATGTATCCTTTTTCCTTGTGTGTGAATGACAATCAACCTGATGTAAAGCTTCCTATGTCATTCAGAATTTAAGACCAATGAGATTTAGACAATCAGAAGAAAACTTCACACAAACAAAAACACACTCTCATTGTGATTAAACAAGAAACAAAAAGAGAAAACCAAATTTCTCAACAAATAACCAAAAATCTCAAACAAAAGAGAAATGATGGAAAATTGAATCCAAAGATCAAATGGAATGGTTCATAAATCTCTGATTTCCCCTACCATACCTTTCATTCAGTCAGATAAATGAGAAAAAAACATTGTTTTGATTCCAAGCCTTCAAAGGAGAAGAGTGACTCTAATTAAGGGAAAAAATGTCAAAAATCCAAACAAAGGGTGATCAATTCCAAATATGCACTGAGGTTGTAAGGACTCTAAGCAAGTGCAAACAACAAGAAAATGAACTCAAAGATTAAACTCCTACAAGATTTTTAACAGAAAGGGGGAAACACTCTGGTGTCAAGGGAACCAAAGTGTTGCAATGCTCTGTTTAATCCTGGAAGGGAGTGCTAGTGCTCTAGTAGAAAAGGTAGGGGAGCGTTAGCCTCCTAGAATTTAAAAAAATGCCCAGAAATCCAAAAAATCAAGCAAACTCAGAAATTCAAAGTGTATAGGATGAAATAAAGGGCCAATCAACACATCTGAGAATCAGAGACATAGTATGGATAATATCAAGAAAATGAGCAAAGACCAAAACATGACCTAGGAAAGGAATCAAAAAACAAAGTTCCTCCCCAGTGGAGTCACCAATTTCTGTTACAGCAGAACCCCCTGCTGATAAGTGGATTTCCTCTTGGATACTAGACCCTTATGACCAAGACAAAAAAGTGCTAATGTGGACACTGACATTCCTTTTCATGAAGCTAAACTATTCAAAGAAGAAGAATAAAGAAGGCTAAATACCTTTACCGACGTTAGTCCTTGCTCGATCGAGGCTGATCTTGATCTCCAAGTTCTTCAAAAGGTCCTACAATACAATGAGAAACAACAACGAGACATACTTCCTACTCTACCATGATTATCTTCATAATAGATCAATAAAAAGAAACAAGTTCATGAAACATACACAAACTTAAAGGAAACAGGCAAAGAACATATTTATATTAATGAAAACAAAGTGAAATGCTTACATCCATAGATGTAGATGTTGCAGCTTCACCAAGCTCTCTTTGTCTAGACCCTTTCTCAAATAATCCACACAAAAAATGATGATTCTTCAATGATATCTCCCTTATGAGATCATAAGTTTGATACCTTACAGTGTCTCTTGCTTTCACCATGAGGAGGTCTCCTTATATAGGCTTGGAGAGGCCTAACCACTTAAGATATTCTTGGGAAAGGTTGAGGATTCTTCTCCTTCAGTTGTGGATATTCCCTAAGATCAAGCCTTGAACTCATATTCAAGTCCAACCAACTTTATATATTAAGGGGATTCTTCCCTGATTTCTCTCAACAGTCCAAAATTCGCCCAAAAAGGGTAGCGCTCCCTCAGAATGGGGCACAGAGCATTGCAACGCTCCCACAAAAGAGGGTATTGAGCGTTGGCGCTCCCTGACAATGTATAGGGGAGTGTTGCCTTCCAAAAATAATTTTTGAGTGGGTTCTTCCATGGAAAAAGACTTGTACTCTTTGTCAAATGACTTCTCCTCTTCAAAACTAGTCTTTTGAGGTGTCTTGTAAATGTTCTTGATAATGTTGTCCAAGACACAACATAGTCAAGATGACAGTATTATATTTACGACACTTGCGGCCAAAATGAGACACTTGTGACATTGGTAATGGCGACACTAGGCCATCATAGTAATGAGTAATTTTGATGTGTAACACTATTTTAAGAAGGCAGTCCAACAAACCAAGTTCCCTTGCATCGGATCTTGTCATCTCTATCTCTACGAATTGAATATTTGCAAGTGTATTGGTTAGATATGGTCGCATTGAATCTCTCTTTGGCTCTGCTTGTGTGAGAAAGAAATTATCAGTTACACTCTGCACAGAGAGATTCTAAATGACACACTGCACTTTGTTATCAGTTACAAACTGCACACACAAATATTAAATGACATCTAAATGATGATGAAATGAAGAATAACAAACAAAATACAAGTTATTATCTTAACAAAATCAGTTGTTCGCACAGGTGTAAACGTTCAAGGCTAGGAAGCCTAGAGAGAAGGTTGAACATAGGAAAAGAAATCCTTCTTTTCTCATCAAATGCATAGCTAAGATCAATGATAAGTACTTTCAATGATCTCAACCTTCCCACTAATTCAATAAATATGAAAACTAAGATAACACTGTTTATCAAAGTAATCATCCCATTTATTTCACAATCATCTACATTCTTTGTTTCATTTAGTATCCATACACCAATGAATAGAAGAAAACTAAACAACAATACTGAATATGCAATTGAGAATGAAAAAACATGCTTCCCCTTCTGAACAGGAGCAATAACCAAAGTATGCAGTTGAACCTCATGATGTACTTCTTGTGACACTTCATGATTGTTAGAATCATACTGAACCATATCATGTTTAGCATCACTAACTTCTTGATTTTTTATAGACATAAGTGTTAAAATTTTCATTGCATTTACCATTCTTTTTAAATTCCCTGTAGTTTCAAGAGATATGTCATTTTTTATGCTATGAGCACGAACAATGTACTCTTTCCCATATTTCTTGAAGTAATATTTATTTTTCTCCATGTAGAATATGGATTTTCTATCATAAAGTTATGGGATTCCAAGGACAATTCCACATATGTCCAGTGGCACTATATGAAGCTCTACTTCATCAACATAATTAGAAGTGATTGCAAAATTAATTTTAAATTGCTTGGTTACTTGCAAATTATTATCACCACATATCCATCCCAATGGATATGGTCTAGGATGTGGCTTAGTTTCAAGTCCCAAATTATTTACAACCTCTTCACTGATTAAATTGGCTTGTGATGCAGTGTCTACAAGAGTATCAATTTTAACATTATTTATTATGACCCTTATGTGGAAAATTTCACCCCTTTTAAACTCATCATTTACAACATATGAATTAGAAAATCTAGTACTTGCAACATAATTTATACCTTGGATTCCCATAGTTACAATTTTTGTCTCATCACTAGATTCTAATCCCAGATCCACTTGAACTATTGCAGATGTGGTATTATTTCTCCCTTGACTGGAATACTTCTTTGGCTTCAACTTAGGATGTAATATCCAACAATGATCTTCATCATGGCCTACATTCTTGCAATGGTTGCAAGTAGGCTTCTCCTTTCTTGTTGTGGATGTCTGCTTCTCTTTTTATTTTATTTTCCCTGAATCCTTTCCTTGCCAAGTATCTGTAGAAACACTATCACCAACATTCGTTTTACTTGGTTCAATGTGAATGGCTTGTACACATACTTCATCAAAGTTAGAAGGATTTAACATAAGAATAGTGTGCTTGAGATAAAAATGTAATCCACCAATATATTTTAGGGTTGTCTCTTGTGTACATAAATAAATACCCAAATTTAATGATTTCTTACGAAATGTTTGAGTATAATCTTGTACACTTTGATTCTTAGATTTCCTTAAAATTTACCAATTCATCATTTCCTGTTGAATGTATGCTAATGGATAAAACTGTTTCTTCAATGCAGTGATAAAATCATTCCATGAAGAGATTGTTTTACCATTTTTCTTGAGATCATATTTAGTTTTTCTTTCCCACCATATGAGAGTTGTGCCTCCCAATTTGAGACTTGAAAGTTGGATCTTTATTTCATCGATACAATCCTTTGTATCTTGCAATAGAATTCAATATGTCTAACCCAATTATCTATCTTTTCTGCATCGAATTCACCATCATAAGTGGGTAAATTAAACTTTACATCAAGCTTTAATAAAGGCGTATCAAAAGAATGATGATTTTTTTTAGGTTGCTTATCCTTGGAGGAATGTACACTTGTTTCACTTGTAGATGACTAGGATGAAGGGGAAGAACGTTCTGAAGGTCCACCACCTCCAACTTCTCCTTTTTCTCTTTCATAGGATTCACCTTCTTCAACCTTTGGAATTATTCATTGTCCTCTTTCATTGTAAAGTTCCTCTACCATGGATTTCATCAATTGAAAATCCTCAAAGAAATAATCCTCAGACGCATAAGGACCTAGCCTCCTTGGTGAATACATCTCTTGTTTATGAGGTCTCCTTTGAATCTTTGGATTAAAAGCCTCAAGTTGGCCTTCTCCTCGCTTGAGTTTGGCTCTAGTGAGCATC